>JAQHUG010000388.1:902962-921361 GCA_028555095.1 Dicrostonyx torquatus | reverse complement strand
AAGCTGGCCTGGAATCAAAGAGATCTGCCTGCCTCTGCCTCCAGAGTCACCATGCTCTGTCTCATTCACCATTTCAGTTCTTTTTGACCCTTGTGGACTTGCAAGTCTGCCCTTAGGCCATGTAATACAACCTCAGGTCACACAAAAATGGGAAGCATTTTTACCAGGTGCACGCCTGTAATCCCAGCACTCGGGAGGCAGAGGCAGGTGGATCTCTTTGCTTCCAGGCCAGCCTGGACTACAGAGTACCGGGACAGCCAGGACTGTTACACAGAGAATCCCTGTTTTGTCCCCTTCCTACTCCAGTGTCCCCCACACATCCATGGTCACTACATTAGCTGTGTCACAGTCTTTTCCTACTAAAAAAAAAAATTCTCTTTTTTTTGTAGGTCCAAACTAAAGATGGAAGACATAAAGGAAGTAAATAAGGCACTGAAGGTATTAAAGTTACTTTTATTAGCAAAAATCACCACTTACAGATGGTGGTAGAGCACACCTATATACCCAGCACTCCAGAGGCAAAGGCCCTCGAATCTCTGAATTCTAAGCTAGCCTAGTCTACATAGCTACCTCAAGGCCAGCCATGGTTACTTAGTGAGACTGAAGGAAAAGAAAGACTGCTCACTGTGCCCCACAGGGGTGACAACATAGTGCCACAGGCACGTCCGAGATGGCATTGCTACAGGTGGACAGGTGTGAGCTGGAGGCTAACTTTTCTAGTGGCAGTTTCTCTAAGCCCAAGCTCTTGGTAGGCACTGTGCCCATTGGCTGGCTCTGACCTGCTCTGTGCTTGAGAAATTAGCACACACACACACAAGGTGCCAGGTAGAGCAGCCTGCCTCATCCAGTTACCACAAGAGAGCAGGGCAGATAGGGGCTCCTTCATGGTGAGAGACCAAGCTGCACAGTACCTCCAGTCCAGCAGGTGAATGAATCCCTGGCTGCTCCTGCTCTTTAAATGAAGGTCCTTGACTATAATTGCGAGCTGCAGGTCTCTGTCTTGCCATGCAGTATTTGTATGACGGTGGCAGCAGACAGCTCCAGAGGGACTTTCTAGAGTAAGGCTGCCTTAGGTAGCCCCAGCAGCCTGCTTCTCTGGTAAAGGCTATGTCAAGGGGCCCTTGACCCCTCTGATCACGTACAGAATTACTAAGGAATAATACATCTCAGATCAGTTTTTTCTGGTAAAAACTTGTAAAACATCCTCTTCTAGAGCCTTCAGTTTCTCTTATATAATGTAGCTAAACTGTTTGCCAGAGCCATTGAGGATGTGGGGCTGGGCATGCAGAAGAGCATCGCTGAAGCTAAAGGCATTCCTCCCCTGCATATTGTCTCTCTACAGAAGTCCATGTCACTTGTTTGAACCTTTCCTCCTGCCAGTGTAGCTAGTCATGGGATCACATCTCAGGCTGGGCCTGGGGTTGTAGGCTTGACTGTGGTGACCTCAGCTATAGGGGACTTCTTAAAAGGGCAAGGGAGTATCTTGAGTAAATCAGCCTTGATCAAGGCCAGGATGCTGAGAGGAGGCACTTTGAACAGATATGTGAATGCCACCTACAGCCAGCATAAGAGAAAGGGCTCCATTAGTCCTCCTGCATCTGGGGAAGCTGCAAGGCCTCCTAAGGAAGGACAGTCATAAGACAGTAGATGCAGCCAACCAGGGACTGACATGAGGTGAAGCTCTCAGGTGTTTTTTTCTTCCTCAGGGCCATACATGGTTGAAGGATGATGAAGCAACACACTGTAAGCAGTGTGAGAAGGAGTTCTCCATTTCCCGGAGAAAGGTACGCAAGGGCCACTCCCACCCGAGTCTCCTCTCTGGTTCCCAGGAAAGCCTATCTTTACTACAACTGTGCCTGTTGGTCATCTGGAGGTTCTTGCCCTTTTAATGATAGACATGCTTGGGGCAGCATGGCTTCTGTGTAGAGCTGCTGCAAGTATACTACTGGCAGGCCTCTGTGTGTAGCAGGGCTAACTTAGGCAAACCATATATAGGAACCTATAAGGCATCAGGCCAACAGACTCTCACTGGATGAACTGGGCCTGTCTCTACCCGCGTAGCCTGTTGCCAGGCTCTGGGAACAGAAAATCCTGGATGGCTTTTTTTGGTCATGATAGCAAGACCCTGAACTGCCTCATCAAAGAGCAATTGGACAGAGGATGGATGGCTTTGGAAGTATATAATGCTGGGAGCTTAAGGCAGCACCACACAGGGAAGTTCTACCCCACAAGCCTATCCACAGCAATGGGCTCACCACCTCTCCTGTTCCCATCAGTTTTCATCTACGCAAGAGAAAACCTAAGTGCCAAACTTGGTTAAGTTCAGAATTAGAAATGACCCTTCCATTTGTCAAGACCTGCTGAAGGCTGAGGCAGCACAGTCTGGCCATCCCCACATGAACATTTTTGGGCAGTCTAGCCTAATTGTCTGTAGAGCCAGGACAGAGGCTCTCCAGGCTAAGCTTGGCATCCATCACATGCCCAAAGAATCCAGCACAGCTAGGTGTGGTGATACCTTTAATCCCAGCATTCAGGAAGCAGAGAGAAGCAAGTTTCATGCCAGCCAAGGGAACATATAGTGAGGCTCTATCTCCCTACCCAAAAAAACCTCAATCCCAATAAGTACCAGATTCTTGGCCCATTTATAAACAACCATCTGCCACCAATCAGGAGAGGCTATCTAAAAGCATGTTGGAAGCCAGGCTGTGGTGGCGCACACCTTTAATCCCAGCACTCGGGAGGCAGAGGCAGGCGGATCTCTGTGAGTTCAAGACCAGCCTGGTCTACAAGAGCTAGTTCCAGGATAGGCTCCAAAGCCACAGAGAAACCCTGTCTTGAAAAAACCAAAAAAAAAAAAAAAAGTGTTGGGTCTAAGACATGGCCATTACAGAAGCCAGGCTTTTCAAAGCAAGGTAGGTGTAGGGGTTGCATCCCCCCAGTTGTCTTGACTGCCTTTTTCCTGTCTTCTAGCACCACTGCCGAAACTGTGGTCACATTTTCTGCAACACCTGTTCCAGCAACGAGCTGGCCCTGCCTTCCTACCCTAAGCCAGTACGTGTGTGTGACAGCTGTCACACCCTGCTACTGCAGCGCTGCTCCTCCACGGCCTCCTGAGGTCATCAGGCCACCAGTAGGGACCTTAGCCTGTTGACCTCCATCTTCAGAGTGGAGGAAAGCCTCAGGTACAGCGCCAAACTCTGGGTCTCCAGAGACCTGCAAGGGCCCAAGAGAATCAAAGGAAAAAATGAAATCCTCACCAGGCTGTCAGCCTCTGAAGACAGCGCCAAGTGGCAGCTGACCATTTTTCCGTGGTTTGTATAGAGCCAGCTCCTCTATACTGACATGTCTGTGTCCTCGGTTATATCCTGGCTTTGGTACAGGTGTAACTTCATGATTTTGCTACTGTCACTTTCACTTTTCAAAGGATTAATCTATTTTGCAGCAGATGCACTAGTACAGAATCCTTTCTCTTCCTGCCCGCATCCCACAGAAACATTGATTTCTGCAGTGCTTTGAACCTCATGGGTCTGTCAGTGTGCCTTGTCTGCGTCATCCAGCGTTTACCATCATGCCCCTATCAACAACTACCGCTAGCCCTGCAATAAAATCCTTTATTTTTCACTCTTGTACAAAGTGCTGGCTTCCAGCTTGCCAATGGAGGAGGGCCTTCAGCTGGTGTGTTGCTTGTACTTAGGCTGCTCCACCCATGTGGACCAAGGCCAGGGTAAAGGACCTCAAGCCTTGTCACCAAAGTCCAAGAACGTATTTACACAGATGCCTGACTTGCAGTGGGGTTACATCCTCATTGCAGTGAAGTAGAAACAAGCCAAGAATGACCACTGTTCACCTCACTTAGCCTGCCTTGAAAGTGCTCGGGACACTAGCAAATAAACAGACTCAGCTAACAGAGCTGCTTTTTGTTTTGAAAAAAGGTCTCAAATAGCCTGGTCCAGTCTCAAATTCAAATGCAACCAAGGCTGGACTTGAACTGATCCTCTTGCCTCCACCTCCCAAGTACTGGAATTATAAGCATGTGCCACCATGTCCAGTAAAACAAAGCCTATTTTATAGATGTTGGCTTATCACAATAATTTACTAAAAACTGGCTATACAGGTTATTTCTACACCATGGCAAAACTGAGCCATCCATTAGAACCATCTAGCTACATGGGGCTTGAAGTGCTAGCACAGATGTCTGTGGCCATGCAGATTTATACCATCTTCCTTAGGGCCCCACCCAAGTGCAAGTTCACATACCTATCCCATCATGCAGGCCAGTGTCCTTAGATTTCTGTCCATGCAGGCATGAGACAGGCAGACAAGTACCAGCAGGGTACAAGGCCAGATGGTAGCTTACTAGAATGAGTTCTCTCCACCATGTCTTCCAGGGATCAAACTCAGATGATTAGGCTTGGCAGCAAACATCTTTATTTATGAGCCATTTCGCTGGCCTGAGACTCTGAAATAAGTATTGGAGCATCAGACAAGGCAGCCAGTCATTCCACCTGTCTTCCAACCCTTCCCTTGTACTTTTCCATCCTTCTAGACCTTTACTCTCACCAATCCCCAGATCTGGTTGTTTACTGTCCAGACTCTGCCCCAACCCAATCCAAGCCTGTCTCTCCCTCCCACTTCAGTATGTACTGGTTCTGGTGCTTTACTTTAAGCAAGATTCCCTATGTTGTTTCTCATCTGCTTTGCCCCAATCCCTACAGCAAGGACTGTGCAGCCAGGATTTAAAACCAGACCTGAGCAGCTCCAAAGCCGTGTTCTAAACTGCAGGCACAGTGAAAAGGGCCAAAGGAGTCTGTTCCTCCTCCACCTGAGCCCCTTTAGTACTAACCTCAGGACCCAATTTTCCCACAAAGTTCACATGTCACTGTACTGCCCCTAGACTGTTCTAGTTAAGTCTGTACCTTTTCAGTATGCCAACTTAGGTTCCAGCTTTTGGGAGGCATTTAGTTAAGTCACTTCTGAGTATCACATTTTTCATCTGCACACAAAAAACAGGGTAACACCTCCCATTTCCATGCTGCTGCTCATAAAAAGCACACATCAGGTCCCAGCTGGCATATACATGTTCAGGTTTTCATCCCCTTTGTCCTCTTCCCAACTTCAACTTTACCAAGTTACATAATAAATGTATTCAGTATTATTCATAATGGATCCAGATCCCAAGTCACTAGTATTTAACTGCCAAGTTATGGTAATGTTTTGACACCAAATTCAAGTATATAAAAGCTTCAGTCCTTGGTATGCCATGTACAGAGGAACATATGCTGTTCAAAGTAAATGTAAAGACAGAACATGGT
The DNA here is from genome assembly GCA_028555095.1 of Dicrostonyx torquatus. Taxonomy (NCBI): domain Eukaryota; kingdom Metazoa; phylum Chordata; class Mammalia; order Rodentia; family Cricetidae; genus Dicrostonyx; species Dicrostonyx torquatus. The sequence goes on along the minus strand of JAQHUG010000388.1, from coordinate 916,049 downwards.
AGACTAGACAGTTGTGTGCAAAAGTCACAGCATTTCTTTGAAGGTCAGAGGGTCTGCCTTCCTAGTGCTGAAAGAAAGGCATGTCACCATGCTCAGGCACTTCTATTAAGGTTTTTTGTTGTCTATATAGTTATATAGTCTTGCAAATGGAGGTGAGAGCCTACCTGTAAGAGTTGGTTCTACTACCAGCCAGGGCTACACAGTAAAACCCCATCTCCAAGTTGTTGGGGTTTTGGTTTGGTTATATTTCAAGATAGGGTTTCTCCCAAGGTGGTGGTGGCAGCACATGCCTTAATCCTAGCACTAGGGAAGCAGAGCAGGAGGATCTAAATTGAGTCCAGCTTGGACTCTCTATAGAGAGCAAGTTCTAGGACAATCAGGGCTGGAGAGACCAGTCTCAAAACACCAAAGTTTCTCAATGCAGCCCTAGCTCTCCTGGACCTAGACCAGGCTGGCCTCAAAGTCAGATTCACTTGCCTCCGCCTCCCAAGAGCTGGGATTAAAGGTGTGCTCCATTGCCCAAGTTATTAATCCTACTTCCAAGTGGACATGGCTTGTGACACAAACCTTGGCAGAATTCCAAAAGTATCTGAGGGCTAAGGGTACAGCTCAGTGGCAGAACCTTCAGCCAATAGTAAAGGTCCCTCCTGGGTGGAGAGATGTAGCACACAATAGATGGTAGCACACATGTTAACTAGCACTTAGAACTAGCCTGAGGTGCATATGGAGACATCAAGAAAAACTCCAACCTGTAAGAAAACATTTATGGACATCCTAAAGGACATGTAAGTGGCTTTATGAATGGCCTGTGACCCCTTTGCTCTAGTACTTGTTTCTGCCATGCCCGAAAGCCTCTTAGACAGTGAGTGCCGACACTGTGAGCCACCTCTTATATAGGCTGTTCAGAGAAGATCCAGTGCAGTCGGACCTAAACAACCCTTCCACAAGGGCCCAATTAGCCAGGCGTACCTGCAGCTTGTCTGAAGACATCTAAAGCAGCCTCGGCTACCCAGACTTTACATAATAGACATGGATACCCCATGCAGGAATAAAGCATGAAGACAGACCATAGGACATTGAGGCAGACAAGTGTAGCTTCTAAAAGGAAGGTTTATTTGACAAGATTCACTTAGCTCAATACACCTAAAAGGAAACCACAATACAATGAAAGACTTAAATCAAGGCCTCAGAATTTCATATAAACACCAAGACCAAAAATCCTAAAGTAATGGTATTGTGTCTCAAAATTTCTCCATTAACTTAAAAAAAAAAAGCAAAAAACAAAAACTCACGTGCCTTACAGGTTATCAAATGAAATTAGAACATGCCAAATGTTTCACTTTTAATTGTAGTTCCTATATTGAGTTTTACAAAAAAGCATGTCTTTTCAACATGCATCAACAGTGTTCAATGTAATGATGTATAAGAGCAACATTTAACATAATTTCAACTGCTTTAACCTAAATACGCTTACTACTTACATACATCCTACAGTAACTAGAGAAAAGCTGGGAAATTGTTTAACAGTTATAGTTCACTCAACTTCACTGTATCATCCTAGGTGACTATGTTTAACACTGGACCTTAGTCCTTTGAGCAATGCCAATGTTCACTTAAAGAGTAGGCATAAATCACAAGGATGGATTGCAACTGTTAAACTGAAGAGTTTTTGTTTTCTTTTAAAAAAAAAAAAAAAAAAAAGCCCAAGAGTCAGTGATCAAAATCTATTACAGTCCCCATCCACCACTCATACTGGACATGCTAGACATCCCTCCTATTCCATTCACGCCCATAGATGCACGGCTTCCACTACTGTAGTAGCTGCTGTTCACTGCTCCTTGGCTACCTGCAAAGAGATTCATTTGACAAGTTAGGAATGATGTCTAATAATCAAATAAAATAACATTACAAGAAAAAGTTTAAAAGGTATACGAGTGGAAATGGCTGCTGTCCAATTGGCGAGAAGCATGTTGGGAAAAGGGAATCCAGACTCCACACAAACCTCAATTAAACCCTTTTCTCTGCAGTACCAACTTGCCAGACTCTTGTGCTACCATTTTAAGTGGATTCTTCAGGATCAACGTGGAAATTTTAAGTTTAAAGGAAAACTAGTGTTTTTCAAAAATTGCAAAATTACTTCAAGTTTTTAAAACTAAACAACAAAGCATTTAAAATTCTTTTTACCATAAACATGTACCATGTGTTCATCGAATGGTGTGTATGAATAGGGAGTAAGTACAGGGGAAGTCTTTTGTTTTGCCTATTCATGGTGGGCAAGAAGTGAGAGGACAAAAGTTGGACTAAAGGCAACTCACTGTGCCCAAAATGGCAGCCTCCATGGAGTTAAGTCAGAGTCACTGACTGCTATAGAAAGTGTTATCACAACATTATCAGTATTTGCTATTGGGAATTTAAATTATATTTTTTGAGAAAATATTTACCTATGCAATGTTTGATTGAAAATCACTGGAGTTTTCCTGTAAAACTTGGTCTGCAAAAGGATTTTGTAGGGTAAGACTATCATACCAAAATCACCATTCTTTAGACCAATTGAAAAAAATAAAACCATCCCTAGGTTAACCGACTAGTAAAATACTGTCCTGAACCCAACCACCAGCCTAATACTTAAAAATTACCCTCCATCAAAAACTTAATGCTAAAAAGAAAAATCAAACTAATGTTTTAGTAAATGAACACAGATGTTTTCTGGCTTGACAGTATTCCAAAATTGCAATGACTAGAATATATCCCCTCTCCTCCCAATGACTGTTTCTGCACATTATACTATTAAGAATTATAATAAAAACCATACATTTAATACCCCACTCTTTTAAAAAGGAGCCTGTATATTCCCAACTAAAGAAGCCAACCTAAAACTTACTCTAGGTATATAAAAAAATCAAACTTACCATATCCACTCATGCTGCTCTGGCCGCCGTAGCCACCTCCATAACCACCACTCAACTGCTGGCTGGCTGGGCCACCGTAACTGGACTGGTTTGCTGTTAAGTTAAGAGAACATTAGAGCTTTGCTTCTTATCTAGTGTGGTACCTGGTGGTACCGGGCTTGTAATCTATGTCTACAATTTTCCAGTCTTGATCTTATATTACTGTCTCCTGCCTACTATCTATAACAAGACTGACTTTCTGCGACCAGATTATTCTTTATATTCATCATTTGAGCTAGTTAAACATTTATAAACCAGAAGGTTGAAGAATACACATGAGTAAGTAGAGGCATTTTTTAAATGATCTTATAAAACTTTAGTGGGGTTTCCCCCTTAGCTTGATATATATATATATATATTTAGATGTCACTATACAGGTTATCAGTTAATTATGCCTAGTTAATTATTGCCCAACTAATTATGTTCCCAATTAACATTGTTAATCCTGTATTTTTGCTAAGTATTTTAGACGTACACTTTATAAACAGATACTGTAACACATTCAACAGTCCCCTCCCCAAAAAGTACTTGTATCTACTTTGAGTAATCTACCCTAAGCAGCTGTTATTTACAAGATTTTAGTAATTTGATACAGTAATTACAAAACTTGCTCAAATTAAGAATCCTTGTCTAAATTTGTCTGCTAACTTAAAATTATGCTAACAAACTCTTATACTAATTATGTTAACTTATAATCTACTTATACAAATACAAATGTGTTGGTTTTTAAAAAAACTAACGATATTTACACAAGCCCATGCCTCCCATCATTTGGCTACCATAAGCACCACCGCTTGCTCCTGCTGTAGAATTCAAGAAGAGTTCTACATATCTGTGTTCTGAAATGAGAGAAAAGGCATACAAGGTTAGCTTAAAAAAAAAGACACTAAAGTGATATTTACACAAACCCATGCCTCCTAGCATTTGGCTACCGTAAGCACCACCGCTTGCTCCTGCTGTAGAATTCAAGAAGAGTTCTACATATCTGTGTTCTGAAATGAGAAAAAAAAGTTTGAAAATGTTTGTTGGTAAAAGAAAACAAGCAATTTAAAAGTAACTTGTGAATCACAAATGTTTTGATAAAAAGGGAAAAAAAAACCTCCCATGTTAGAATTTGTTAAGAACTAGCTTTTAAAACGCCTAAGCTACCAATTAAGGACAAACTTAAGGTTATGTCGAATCACCTATCCCAAAATAACAGTATATATATAAAAACAACCCTAAGCTTTTAATACACCCAAGCTATATACCCTTACTATTCATATTCCTCTACTCTAAATGTGTCACTTAACTGCCTCAAGTACAAGTGCTTTAATAACACTTACGCATATTTGCTTTGTCTTTTGACATAGCTGCAACAGCATCTTCATGGGTTGCAAACTCAACATCTGCTTCACCAGTTACTCTGCCATCAGGTCCAATCTCAATATGTACTCTCACAGGGTTGAGTGGTGAAAAAAACTAAAATACAAGTCATTTTTTAAAAAAAAATATTAACTTTTTAAAAATATCACCCCACATTTTTACTGCTATACTGAATTACCTGAAGTGAATTTATCTAAATACTTACATTATAAATGTCATTCTCAGTAGCTCTGTATGGTAATCCCCGCATGTGTACACAGTGTCCTGTTGTACTTTGGAAAGTAGAGCCACCATCCCCGTATCTGTGGTCAGACATTCCTGAAAAACAATAATTGAGGTCTAGATGGACAAGTGTGTAAGTACTCTTGAACTGAAAAATTCAATTCTTACCCTACCTCTTCCAAATCTATCCGAACCAAATCCATAGCCATCATTATAGCCATTATAATCATCATAGCCTCCATAGCCTGAAAGATAAGAAATATATTTAGTCAACAAAATCACCTAGACAAAAGAAACTAGTTCAACCTTGCATATAACAGCACATACATACCTCCACCGTAAGCACCACGCCTCATCCTTTCAAAACCAGCTCCTCTGCCAATGCTGTTATACCCTCTGCCAGCCCCAGGTCTGTCATAGGGACCTGGCCGCTGCATGGCCATAAGTTTTCGTGGTGGATCATAATGAGTTCTAACTTCAGCTCGACTGCTCTTAAATATTTCAATATACCTAAAGCATTGTCCAAAAGGAAGGGGAATGGGGAGGGGAGAGAAAACATTAGTTCATGTCATACAGTTTCTTAGTTATACAAGAAAAACAATTTAGTCATAGCCATGAAACTGACTAATATTTAAAGCCAGATTTCTTATATTTGCATAGGCAATGACCAGAAATTCACTCAAAAGACTATTTAAACTTTATAGAAAAAAAAAAGGGAAAAAAACTCCTCTGAGGCAGAGCCCAACCTTAGAGGCAGAGAGGAGTATTACAAAGTAATGGTTTAGGAGGGAAGAATTCCACTCAACTTTCAATATTCCAACTCTTAAATCCTTTGGCAGCATGTATAGCAAGTGGGCTAAAAAGCCAGCCTCCACCAACAGTCTAGCCCACACTACACACTTCTTTTCGCCAATACCCAGCCTATGCTTTTAGTAGGAATCAGCATAGGTAAAAAGCGCATGCTTCAATGAAAAATAGTCACAAGCAAAGAGAATAAAACCTTTTGTGACAATTTCTTGAAAGCTATGCTTATTAATACATATGCAGAATATTTATACAGCAAGAAAGTTTGTTGCATTTCAACTTTAAAAACAAGATCAGAAAGTATCACATTTTCTTATGGTAATATTAATTTCCTATGTGGGTGTTATTACAGCTAAAGACAGGTTTGCATTAATTTTTTAAAGCCATAGTCTCTCGACTCCATTGACTGAGGTTAATAAACTAAGAATCCTACAAAATTGTAAAGACGGCCCAAATAAACTAGGGATAATTTTAAAACCTAAAATTTAGTTTGAATAAAATACATTAACTAGAAAGAATTTAGAAGTTATATCAGGTTACCAATTAACTGGGAATAGGAAATAGGCTATTTCCTCCTTCTAAGCAGAGAGAATATGGATTTAATTATTTACCATAAGAAAAGTGACATATCCAACCAACCATCCATCCCCACCTGTGCCCTATTCTTTCCTTGTGTTTCTTTAGAGCCTTTTCAGCTATTTCCTGTGAAGCAAACTGCACGAAGGCCTCCCCCGTACTCCTCCCCTGGAAGTCCACCGGCAATGTTATCCCATTTGGCACGATTTCCAACCCTTCAACCCAAGGACAAATAACCCCAGTAGGGGGGCAATATTAACATCACAAGCCCAGAAATGATTCTTCTTATAGCTTTAAATAAACCAGAATTTTAACTTTAGGTGAATGGTATGCTTTCAACAAATACTCTTAAAATATGCATTGCAATAAGAAGTTCCACTATTAAAGTTTAACTCAATTCTTAACACACCCAAGGCACAATATATACATTTAAAAAAAACTTGATACTCCAGAGGGTGCATTAAGAATTCAACAATTAAAAACATTTTAATCTATGCAACTTAATAGAATTATACACAATTTCATAAAATTTTAAGCATTAAAATAACAGTTTAAGTAAAATAAGACACCTTTATCCTCATCATTATACTTCAATTCTTTAAGTTATTGGAACTTCAAGCTTAAAATTACATTTAAACAGTTTATGTAAAAAATTGAAAACATTACTTAAGAAAATCATAATTGACAAACAATACAAACTAAACTTTCAACAATAACTATCTACACAGCAATCATGCACTCTTAAATATGCTCTAACAGTAGTATGATTCACTTCTGGAAATTCCGTCTATGAAAAATCCTTCCCGTGGATACATTCCCAAGCTTACAAAAAGGCCTTAAAGCACCTTCCTAGAAGATATGAAATTATGTTCATATTTAACGTTGACAGATAGCATTCAATTCTCACCAATTTAGATAAAACAAAACAGACTTGATTTCAAACTAACAATATTATGAATTGATACATATCTAAGTCAGTTCTAATACATATGCTAAATAAAAAAAACAATGAAAGAATTTGTTTATGACATCAAGATTAATAGTATTTAAAAATAAAGACTTAACATTCTGCTAAACATGCAATCCTATCAGCTTGTCGACATAAAAACATTCAAATACTTTAGGCCCAGAACAACTTTAAAATGCTTTCTATACTATTTTCATAGAGACTACAAGCATTCAACCTACACTTGCTATATTTGACTTTGATTAATAAGCTAGCTATGTCATATTTCTTTTATAAAAATTTACAGAGAATTAAACTAATATATTTCTGGTCCCATGACCCAAAATAAGTTATCTTACAACAAATACCATAAAGTATTAACAAACAATCTAAACTCACACTAATCTAATTTTAAAAGAGCTTACCTTTAACATGAAGTACTTTGCTAAACAGCAATATGAGGAAGTAGTTAAGATGGTTGAGTAGAATTCTCAGAGGTCTACTCTGAACTACAATACTAAATATAGGCAAAGTTAACACTTCTAATTTCCACCTTTAAGATGGGCTTAAGTTATTTGAAGGTCTCCAGGAAGAAAATGTGAATTCAACAGCCTACTTAAGTACCTAGACTAGTCAACTTTTAAGTCTACTAATACTAAGTCATGTCGCCAGAAGCTGCCATACCTCACTGCTCAGCAACAAACAGGACTACATACCTGAGAAAAACTGAACAATTTCTTCCTTGCTACATCCAAAAGGGAGTCCTCTAAGCCGTACAAAGCCATCATTGGCCGTGTCAGGACTATTTGGACCAGTATGCTTCAACACCCAATCCATTTCAACGTTGTTTGACTTGAATACTGAAAAAGGTGCTTAGAATTAGTCAATTAAGATAGAGAACAAAGTTCAGATTTCCTGGGTTTTTAGGTAACTAGGAAGAGCTGCCACAAACTCCCTTAGATGACTATTTTTCCATGCGGTCAAATACCTAAAATTCAGAAGGGGTAAGACCTCTATGTGTTTAATTGGCATATACTGTTACTAGGGCAATGTAAATCAAACCTTCAACATATCTGTGTCCCATAGTTTCTCTGTCTTTTTTCAAGGCCAATTTGACTTCATCTTCTGATTCAAGTTCAACAAAAGCCTCGCCACTCGGTCTGCCTTCTCTGGTGTAGATGAAACGAATACCTTGGGCCCCATTTTGAATTTTGCAGTCTGAAAAGAAAGCAACCGTTAATACAGAATTTAAAACATAAAACCACCTATATATATATAAGTGATACAGATGAAATGCATATTTGGGTCAACATATACACATACACACACACACAAAAGAGACTAAACTGACCAAGCATTCGCACCAGATTACCTCATGACACATCCTAATCCATTGAGATATCTCCTATTTAAAGCAAGTTCTAATGAAGCTATAGCCTTGCCTCAGTTTCCACTAACCATCTTTTTGTACAATGTGTCAGAATATTCTCATCTAGACCTGGTGACTTCACAGTATTTATACTACATGACATTTACAGCCACATGACAATTTCTCATCAAATCCAAACTCCAGCCCAATACTCACCTGAAAGGGGATCAATGTTAACAACTAAAGGCTCCAAGTTGCACACTTTAAGTCAAACCCGGTCTGGAGCTGCCCCCTGCAATTGCTTCCAATATACTTGGTTCTTGTTCTACAGGCCGTTTTCTGTTACCACAGCTAAATTCAGATAGTAAGGTCAACACTACAAGCACCTTTTACAAATACAATTTAACCAGTCTTCTGTAGAAGTTATTCGGGAAGCCTATGCGTATATGGTAAAAAGAACTCTACAGTGCCAACTTCCATGATTTCAGCGTCCTCAATTGTAAAGGGAGCCAGATTATGAACTAAATCTAGACCACGATTCTCTTACGAAATCTTCAACTATGAAAAATTAACTTCCTGAAGCAGAACGCCCCTTTCTGAGGGAGGAGAAATTACATTACTCCCTATTTAAATCTTTCAAAAAAGACAACTTCAGAATGCATGGACTGGTGCTTAGAGACAGAAAAAAAGAACTAGAATTTCCAATGCGGGGCCAGCATCCCCCAAGAGGAGACACGGTGGGGCGGGGGGGGGGGTCGGGTTTCGCAATTACCATTGCGTAACAGCGGGCCGCTCAGCGCGAGCAGCGGGGGAACGGCTCAGTGCCCGCGACCCGCTAGGGGGAGCCCGTGAGGTGCGCCCCGCCCCGGGCCCGCCGCGGGCCCCACTGACAACTCCCGCCTCAACTCACCAGAAAAAAAGCGCTGCACCTCATCCGCGGAGCAGGACCAGGGCAAGCCCCGGACCTTCACCACGAAGCCCTCTCCACCTTCTGCGCCAAGCATCATCGTCTCTTCGTGGGTTCTGGCGTCGAAAACAGACGGCGGGGCGGCGGGGGTGGGGTGGTGGGTGTGTTAGGGACACATCGGAGAAATAGTCATTTCAATGGCTCTCCCACTTCACGGCGTCCTGCAGGATCGGGGCGCCGCGATGGGAGCCCCGCCCGTGCAGATGCCTCAACCCTGCAGCCTCAAACATGCAACCCAACCTCGGCGAGCGACCCGACGCCCGAAGCCACTCTGCGCGCCCTGTGTTGAGGCTCCAAACTAAGGAGACCCCGGCTTAGAGCCATGGTGTCTTAGAGCCAAGGAAATGGCGGCTGCCGCTTCCGCTCCGCCTCCTCAGACACCTCACACAATAGAAGCGGCGCGGCCTGCAGGCCTAGGCGGCGCTGCCATGCCGGCGGGACACCCGCGACTCCCGGTGGCAGCCTGCGCTTGCCACTGTCCCCCAAGTTACAACCTAGATTCGGGGACAAGCGATTGTCACAGAAACAGGCGACTACGAAGGCTTCTGGAAGCAAGCGAAGACCGACGGGCACTAACCTCCAAACAAAGGCTCGGCGTGGCTGAGGAGAAATGATTAGCGGGCGCCTGCGCAGCCTAAATAAAGCCCTTAGAATGAGCTCTGCGCACGCGCACCCTGCTGCCTGCGCCGCCCCCTTGCGTCACACAGAGTTTGAACGCATGCGTAATAGCAAAATCCGAGCCCTCTCCCGCCGTCAGCTTTTCGCACGCATGCGTTCGGGCTCAATCCTCTTCATATACTGGCCGAGGTTTTTTTCTGCGCCTGCGCCTTTTTGCAACTCTTGTGTTTGGCGTCTCAGCGGTTTAATCGTTGTACTCGTGCGCATGCGTCTACCTCCAAACCGTTCTCTAGACGTTTCCGCCGGAATGGGGGAGGGGAATGGCGGCAACCCTCTCCCCGTAGGGACTGGAGAGTAACCCGGAGTTGATGGGTTGTGCAGAGGCGGGTGTCCTACTACCCTTAATCCGCAGCATCTCACCCGTGCTCCTGTCAGTTTTGAAAGACAGCACGGGGAACAGGAAGCCCTACCCTTTCTTCCCCAAACTGGTGGGAACTGAAGAGCCGGCTGGTGCCGAGCCTCGGTGCCGCCCCGCCCCTGCGCTCAAAGCCGCGGTCACCGCGGGGCGCCTGGGGCCGCTCCCCTTACCTGCCGCTTTGGGGGCTCAACCCCCGGCCCGCACGGGCTGCAAGTGCCGGAGCCAAAGTCCTGCACCCCCACTTTGCCCAACGAACTCGCACTCTGCGAACCCCTCGCCCTTCCCAGGGCCGCGGGCCCTTGCACGAGAAGTGCTCTGGATGCTGCGCCTCGCGAGTGAAGGCTGAGCCTAGGACTCAGCCCCTGAGCGCTGCGCCACACCACCTTGCCTCTTTGCCAAGTGAAGACACCGAGATGGAGAATGCCCCCGGGTCACCCCATGTGCACCTACAGCGGTAATGAGTAAAGTTACTGAATTCAAGCAGCTCTGCAGAAAATGGATGATGCCCCGAGTCTCCGGATTTGACTTATCTGACGCACCCCAGGCAGCCCTGGTAGAAATTAACAATGAGACAGTGTTGGGCGGTGCCACAGTGGGTACCAACAGTTGGTAAGCCCTTGAGTGCCATCACAAGAAGTTGCAGGCAAAATACGTATTCCTCCAAAGTGCAGTTTCGAGGAGACCGAATCCGGTTTGTACAGGTTGATAAAAATGGAGAGCCTCGTGGTGGTAGTGGCGCATGCCTTTAATCCCACCCAGCACTTCGAGGTCAGCCTGGTCTATAATAGAGAGAATTCCAGGACAGGCAAGGCTACAAAGAGAAACCCTGTCTCGAAAAGAAAAAAAAAAAAAAGGAGGACTCAGGTAAAATGTGCAGAGATGCGGGCATAACTCGATAACTCGGACCCTTTAAACCTGGGCAAGGGTGTGAAGTATACAGGTGGGCAACAGGAGCTGTGTAACGTGAAGCTTCAGGTGTAAGGGAAGCTCAGATGAAACAGGCAGGGAGAATACCGGTGCAGAGGATCCAGAGAAGATGGAAAACGCTAGCTGAGATCATTGAAAGGTGAGGCTCCCAAGTCTTCCAGTCAGAAGGCTGGTGAAAAGCAAGATACACAAGCCCAAGAGGATGGCAGCTTCCAAGACCTGCCTGAAACAGTGAGTTCAACTGAGAAACTAGTGAGAACCTGTCTCAGAAAGAAGGCTGGAGAAATATTGGCGGTAAAGTGCTTGCCCAGCATGTACATTCTTCGCTACATCATGAAACCCTATCTTGAGACCTGAAATAGGCTGCCAGAAAACTCTAGTTAATTCACAACATTTGAACGCTCTAATCTTATTAGTTTATGATTGGATGGTTAGATGGGAGGGAGTAATGTATGCTAGAGACAGAACCCACAGCTTTGGGCAAACCTGCTCTACTACTGAACTACATCTTGAGACGCACATCATTTTATGAGTTCTTTTTGTTTTGTTTTTCAAGACAGGGGTTCTCTTTGTAGCTTTGGAGCCTGTCCTGGAACTCACTCTGTAAGACCAGGCTAGCCTCGAACTCACTGAGATCCACCTGCCTCTGCCTCCCGCATGCTGTTATTAAAGGCATGCGCCACCACGGCCTGGCCAGTTCATGTTTTACCCATACTTTGCACAATGGTATGCCTATATTACCAGCTACCTGAGATGCTAAGATGGGAGAATCACCTCAATTCAGGACTTCCAGACATTCACCTGAGGGAAGACAATGAGCCAGGCAATGGTGGCACAGGCCTTTAATCCCAGCACTCGGGAGGCAGAGGCAGGGGGATCTCTGGTCTACAAAGTGACTACACATAGAAACCCAGTCTCGAAATAAAAGTTTCCTTTTCGACAACATAGCCACATTCCTAAAATGTTTCTCTAGATTTTTTTTCTAGTTGTATGGGGGGTGCAGTTTACAACATATTTTAGGAAAAAATCCTGTCCTTAGGATAGATTTTGTTTTTGAAGCATGATTGCACATATCCCAGGCTAGCCCCTAACACCCCTTGTGGTCAACCATGGCCTCAAATGTCTGATCCTTCACCTCTTGAATGATGATGGGATTAAGGTTTTTGCCACCACACCCAATTTAGGATTTACAGATAAACATTTATCAGAAGGCTGAGTATTTTTGGTTTTGCTTTTTTCGAGACAAGGGTTCTCTGTAGCTTTGGTGCCTGTCCTGGAACTAGCTCTTCTAGACCAGGCTGGCCTCAAACTCACAGAGATCCTCCTGTGTCTCTGCCTCCCGAGTGCTGGGATTAAAGGCGTGTGCCACCACCGCCCAGTGGCTGAGTATTTTTATAACTTTTTTTTTTTAAAGATTTATCTACTTATTTTATTTACAGTATTCTGCCTGCATGTATGCCTACAGGACAGAAGAGGGCACCAGATTTCATTACAGATGGTTGTGAGCCACCATGTGGTTGCTGGGAATTGAACTCAGGACCTCTGGAAGAACAATCAGTGCTCTTAACCTCTGAGCCATCTCTCCAGCCCTATTTTTATAACTTCTAATAATGAAAGGTAGAGTTGTGTATGAGGACTCCACATGCCTAAACCCAATTCACTAACAGTATCTTTCCCATTAATCTTTTCTAATTTGATACTCAGAAAATGATAAGTACCTGTATCTAATCACTAACGAAGGAGAGTAAATTTTAAAACATAGCTATTCCTCTTTATGTAAATTGTTCAACACGGAGATTTCTCACACAAAAAGTTCAGTGTCTGGACCAGGCAGAATTGTACATATCTTTAATCCCAGCAGGACAGTCAGAGCTCAATGAGGCCAGTCTGGTCAACTTAGTGAGTTCATATTTCTTTTTATTGTTTG
>JAQHUG010000388.1:884461-895765 GCA_028555095.1 Dicrostonyx torquatus | reverse complement strand
TAGATCGAGCACACTGTCTCTGTTGGTGGGCCAGTCCCTCAGAAGTGTCTGATTTTAATTGGGCATTTTAATTTGGCGAGCCAAAGAGAGCTTTTGATTGCTGAACTTCAGTACTTCGATAGCTGGACACTGGTAGTCAGCCTCAGGAGGACGAAGTGGCCAAATAAGGGAATAGACCTTGGGGCTAGCTTCAGGAATATAGCCTAAAGGTTTTTTTAGCAAGGCAGAGGGAATGGAGCAGAAGGACAAAGCCTGCTGGAGCCGTACCTGCCACACTCTATCTGACCAGAGTATCTTCCTCAGCATGGTCATTGTGTACTGCCCTCCTCCCCCACCATGGTCACATCTGTTCCTCCCCTGCCCCCATCCTGCATATGTTCTTACAAGTACTTCCTGTTTTCCAGTTAGGACACTTTGAAAGACCCCAACCGATTTTTCATAATGAACTAAATGAATTAGATAATGGAAAGTTACAAAATGTGACAAACAGGTTTGACCAGCAGGTTCTTCCTTTCTCCCCCGCTGGGCAGGAGGTTAGCAATTATCAGAACCAGTTGCAGTCTTCTAGCCAGATGGTTATCAGAACCGGTCACAGCAAATGATTATCAAATTTTAAACTGAGTCACGGAGGGATAGGCAGGATGTCAGGTATCACGTAGTCAGCAGGAAATCATGTAGCCTACTGAATGTCACATACTCAGGGATGGGCTGAACTATGCTAATTTCGTTCTGGGTTGAACTCTGGACCAATCCCAATTGTTCTTGTACCCCATATTATAATTCATGGAAAACTTGTAATTTTGTCTGTAAAAGCTTGCTTGCCTGGATGCTCGGGGTGCTTAGCTATCCCTATGCTATTGCACCCGATTGGAATCGTGAAATAAACCACCTCATGCGTTTGCATCTGATGGCCTGGTTATTGAGTCTGGGGGCTCCTTGGCGTTAAGACCACTTTTGAGGTCTTTCAACTTGTCTGTTTTCCCCTCTTATGAGTTGTGCTTCTCAGGCTGTGGAGTTGGCTCAGTTGGTAAAACATTAGCACAACAATCAAATTCAGTCCACAGAACTCCCATGAACAATGCCACAATGGCTTGTGCTTGTATTCAGGCCCTGCTGAGGCAGAAACAGGCAAATCCCTGTGGCTAGTCAGCCTAACCTACTGGGCAAGTTTCAAGCCAAGGAGAGACCGTCTTTATTTTTATTATTTTATGTGTATGGGTGTGTTTTCCCTGTGTGACTGTCACATAAATGCAGTGCCTGTGTGGGCCAGAAGAGGGCATCAGATCCCTGGGAATCCGTGTTACAGTTACGAACCATCATCAGGCTGAGAATTGAATCCAAGCTGTCTACAAGAGCAGCAGGTGCTCTTAACTGCTGAGCCATCTCTCCAAACCCTTAACTAATTTTTATTTTTATTATATTTATTGATTTCTTGATTTTTGTTTTTTGAGACAGGGTTTCTCTGTATAGCTCTGGCTGTCCTGGAACTCACTCTGTAGACCAGGTTGACTTTGAACTCAGAGATATGCCTGCCAATGCCTCCCTAATGTTGGGATTAAAGGTATGGGCCACCGCCTGCAAGCTTACTAAGCTTAAAAATCAATTTTGCTCCTGTTTCTTGTGTTTTGCTAACACAGTCTAACCTGAAAAATCTGAAATCAAAAACAGTCCAAATTGTGAAAGGTTTTGAGTGACAGCGTGCTATCACCAGTACAAAACTCTGTATGGTTGTGGTGGTTTGGATCTGAAACGTCCCTCACACGGCTACACACCTGTTGTGTAACAAAACTCTTCCTGGGGAGATGCAACACACATATCTACTCATTCCAGTTAGGGAACCCATGACACACCAAGGTATGGATATCACCAAAGTCCAATTTGGTAGAACCAATGAGTTTTATTATGATTACTTACATGAATATGGGTGAGGGTTACTTACAGGAGTAGAAATGACTCAAAAACAGCTGCATTGCCAGGCAATGGTGGTGCACACCTTTAATCCTAGCACTCATATGGCAGAGGCAGGTGGATCTCTGTGAGTTGGAGGCCAGCCTAGTCTACAGGGCGAGTTGTAGGACAGTCAAGGCTGTTATGCAGAGAAATCCTGACTCAAAAAATAAAACAAAAAGACACCTGCATTATCAAAGCCCACCCCAGCATGAGTGACAGCTCACAAACCTGGGAACCCGGACCACACTGCACAGCCTGCAGGCAGCTCAACAGATTGGAGAGTGGCCTTTCCTGGTCTCTCAGATGGCTTAAACCTCTACCAGGCAGCTTGGTCTGGTTTCAGAGTCTTCATAACTTAGCTTTCTAAGAGTCTTCTGTGCAGCACAGTTTTTGTTCATCCTGGAACAACTCTCAACTTTTATTGCTTACTCTGGCAGGGAGGGGCTCATGAATCTGGTCAGTTTCACGGACTTCCTGAAGCTTCTACTTAAGGAGCTTCCCTACAAAATGAAATGTTTCAAACTCAGAGGAAACTGCTACACAATATCACCAAAGACTGTAAGCCTGCAACACTGTCGGGAGTGGAGTCTAGGACAAGGTGGTTAGTCACTAGCCATGTGTCCCTGAAAGGATGTTGGACTCACCCTCTCTGCTTTCCTGCCTTCTGAAAAGAGCTTCTCCTCCATGTGCTCTCAACATGATACACTGTGCAACCACAGGGCCGAGGGACTATGACTAAAACCTCTGAACAAACCTTTCCCCCTCTGGGGCTAAAGAGGTAGCAAGCTTGATAGAGTGCTTACCTAGCATGTATGAAGCTGGAGTCTGAACCCCAGGCTGCAAAAGTCAGGGGTTGTGGTGGTGCATATCTGTAATCTCAGCACTTGGGAGACTGAGGCAGGAGTTTGCTGTGTTTCTAACAAAGAATGAGTGAACTACTGAGTGAGACTGTTTTAAGGAAACAAAAAACTGAAATAAGGGCTGAAGCAATGACTCAGTGGAACTTGGTTTGATTCCCCAGAATCCATAAGGAGGCTCACAACCCATGTAACTTTAGTTCCAGGGGATTTGATGCCCTTTTCTAGACTCCATGGTTACTGTGTGCACATGATGGACAGACATATATGCAGACAAAATACCATCTACATTAAATAAAATAAATTACCTCAGGCTACATGTATAAAATGTATATAAAATAAAACTTCTTATTTAGACTAGGGTCCTGTAAGATTTCTCATTATTTATATATAAATGTCTATGAATTAAAAAATAATCTGATACAGGGCTGGAGGAATGACTCAGTGGTTGAGAGTACTTGTTGTTTTTGTAGAGAACCTGAGTTCAGTTCCTAGGTGACTCACGACATCCCTAACTCTAGTTCCAGGGGGTCTGATGCACACTTCTGACCTCAGAAGGCAGGAGACAATTATATGGTGCACATACATACATGTAGACAAAGCACAAAACAAAAACTTCATAAAATACAAAACAATAAAATCTCATATACTTCTGGCTCCAGGTATTTCAGATAAGGTATCTTTAATCCATTCTGAGTTTCTTTTTTGGTTGGTTGGTTTGGGGCTCCTTTGTATGTGTATTTGAGGCAAGGACTTGCTCTGTAGCCCAGACTGTCCTGCAACTACGTAGCTCTGTCTGGTCTTGCACTTCAAACAATCCACCTGCCTCAGACTCCCAAGTGCTTGCTAGCTAGGATTATTGGTGCAAACCAGGAACTCGTGGTTGTATGCTGTATTCCTTTCTGTACAGCACTCTTTACCCCTGACCATTTTTCCTGGCCCTTGCTGTAATCTCAGCTGCTATCTGCTACCTGAGCTGGTAGATAGTGAAGGGACCCATGTAGCTCTGGCAGGCCTTGCTCTTCTCCCCAATTTCCTCTTCCTTGCTAAAAAACCTTTAGATTGTATTCTTGAAGCTAGCCTCCAAGGTCTATTCCCTTATTTGACCACTTCCTACTCCTGAGGCTGACTAACAACATCAAACTACCAAAGTCTTGAAGTCCAGCAATCAAAAGCTCCCTTTGGCTCACCTAATTAACATACCCAATTAAAATTAAACACCTCATCCTAACACAGAGTTTCCCATTTTACCTTTATCAATCCCATTTCCTATGTGCCATGTCTGTCTCCTCTCTATCCAGAAGCAGTCCTTTGTCCCTCTGGGACAAATACCCACTTCCCTTTTCCCTCATCCCCTTCCTTCTCTATTTCCTTTACTAGCACATCCTAGCCCATTGTAACAGAGATCTCCCCTTTTCACCTTTAATCCCAGGCCTCAGGAGGCAGAGGCAGGCAGATCTCTGTGAGCTCAAGACCTGCCTGTCCTACAGAGTGAGTTCCAAGATTGGCCCCATAGCTACTGGGAAACCGTGTCTTGAAAAAAAAAAACAAAACAAAACAAACAAAAAAATTACACCTGCAACGTCATTTGCTGATGTTTTTCTGCCTGGGTCAGAAAGCAGACACTTTTATTTATTATTTATTGGGTTTTTCAAGACAGGCTTTCTCTGTAGCTTTGGAGCCTGTCCTGGAATTAGCTCTTGTAGACCAGGCTGGCCTCAAACTCACAAAGATCCACCTGCCTCTGCCTCCCGAGTGCTGGGATTAAAGGCGCGCACCACCACTGCCCGGGTTATTTATTTTGTTTTTTTGAAGCAGGGCTTCTCTGTGTAGCCTTGGCTGTCCTGCAGCTCACTCTGTAGACCAGGCTGGCCTCGAATTCACAGAGATCTGCCTGCCTCTGCCTCCTGAGTGCTGGGATTAAAGGTGTGCATCACCATTTTTTCCCTGCAGTTTAATAAAGGGTCTCTGTGAAAACAGGTGTTTCGGTGCGGTTTGTTTCTAATCTAGGGTCCCGGAGGAAGCCCCATGTATGTGTGTGTGTGAGGTCTCCTTCAGGTAGATTGAATTTCAGAGTGCTTGTCTGTAGGTAGAGGTTCTGGTCTCATGACCTCTGCTTTCTGAGCTCATCACCCATTATGGGATTCTCTATAAGGGATGTGTGTTATGGTCTCTAGAGAACAGTTTCCCAAAGAGTTATATACACTTCCTTCTTGCTGAGCTTCAGCCTCTCATAAGTGTCTTATCAGCTTCTCCACAGCCTCCATTGTATCAGAAACATGTTTAAGCAGTTGTTTGCTGCTGGGTGTGGTGGCAAACCTCTTTAACCCCAGCACACAGTGAGATACTTCCCTCAAAAATTGTAGTACTGGAGTTTGAACACAGGAAGTCTTGCGTATTAGACAAGTGCTCTAACACTCAAGTGTGTCTCAGCCCCTTTGCTGCCACATATATATGCGCACACATATGCCATACACGTACATATGCCACACACACACACCTGTGATTTATGTTTGCTGCTATGAGGCCCCAGTGCACCTTTCTTTGTTTAGTTCGTTTTTGTTTTCTGAAATAGGTTTTCTCTTTGTATCTCTGGCTGTCCTGGGACTTGCTTCGACCAGGCTCGCTTCGAACTCAGATCAACCTGTCTCTGCCTCCCAAGTACTGGGATTAAAGGCGTATGCCACCACTGCCCCATTCCCAATGCATTTTTTTTAATGCTGGGTCAAATAAATGCTTTTATTCCATGTAGGAGAAAATCAGACCCTAACGGAGGCATGAATGGAAAACAAAACAAACTGAACCACTCCGAATTCGGGAAAGCAGGACCCAAAGTTTCAAGAAACTGCTTTAAGGCCCTGGGTCAAATAAATAAATAAATAAATAAATAGATAAATAGATACAAAAAATAGATAAATAGATAAATAAATACATACATAAAATAAAAATAAAAAAAGCGAAGTATAAACCTCTCCCCAGTCCAAGCGCCACATGCTCTCTGCCTCCTGCATCGTAATAACTGGGAAGCACACGGCGCCACCCAAAGAGCCCAGTGCCTGCCCAAAGACAACAGACCACCTGGGCCACCCGGACCACTTGCGCGGGACAAGGTGGGGTGCGCACGCGCAGCTCGGATTTATGTATGGCTTTATTGCGTCACCGTGACCCCAGAGCGCGCGGCTGGATCACAAGCACGCTCGCGCCCTCGTGCTTGCGCATCTTCCTCTGCCAGGCGCGCGCCGCGGCCGCGGGGTCTACTTCCGCGTCCACCTTCTTCTCCAGCAGGTGCAGGCGCGCGGTGGTCTCGGTCAGCATGTCCATGAGCAGTTCTTGCTGCAACTTCAGGTAGTTGTTCTCCTCCAGCAGCCCCTGACTCTTGATCGGCTGCACCGGGGGCTTCCAGGCCGGGCCGGTGGGCGAGGGCAGCGGCGACCGCGCGCGTGCTTGCTGCCCCTCCGTGGTCCAGCGGCCGTCGCGGAACACGAAGGCCTCGTCGCTCAGTCGGGTGCGCGGCGCGCCATAGTTCAGCCCCAGTTCGGCCTGGCGCGTGCGGTGGTCCAGTAGGTAGAAGGTGGATATGGATGACATGCGGCGCAGCGGCGGCCTCCGCGGCGAGAAGCGGCGTGAAAAGTGGTCGGCCCAGAACTGCCGCAACTGCTCCCACAGGTGGCCCGCGTGGCTCGCGGCCAGGCACTCGAAGGCCTCCAGGGCGAAGCGTGGGTGGGCTGTGCGGGGTGCGCGGGTGTCCGAAACCCTGCTGTCTTGGAATGATGAATGCGAACCAGTGGCACTGCTGAGAAGCAAATGGTCGGTGAGCAGCCTGCTCAGGACAGGTTGTCCCCACCACCCAGAATGTCCAGGGCTCTACAGTTCCAGACCACTGGGGAAACCCATTCCTGCATATCATACCAGCTGGTTCACAAAAAACAACTCCCCCAGGACCGTTCATTTGTGGGTGTGTAAGAGATAATGTAGGTAAAGGCCTGGGAACCCCTTTCTCTGGGATGCAGCTGAAAGGGACCACAGGTGGAAATCAGTAGCCAAGAAAGTAGGATAGGCCTTTGGTGGAATGGGAATGTAATGGAGAGCTATGAGGCAGTGTGACAAGGCTGTCATGTTGCAGATGTGTGGAAGAGCCTGGGGATAGGACCGATTCTGAGAATAGCAGTACAGTAGGCTAGAAAGGTGAGCCAGGGCATCTTGAGGTGCAGTAAAGGCCAGCTGGACTGTTGAGATGTCACTCTTTAAGGGAGGGTGCTGAAGGTTGCAAAGCCAGAATTTGAATGGATTCCACAGTCTGGTAAGATGTCTGGCATAACCCCCATCTTTTGCTTTTGTGATATTCTTACTCTGGCACCTGCTACTTGCCAGGTCTGGTCTGCACAGAGGGTACCATCAGCACAACTTTTGTCTACTCTCAAGATGCTCCTAGTCTAGCAGGAAAGGCAGGGATATTAAAGTCCAGTGTGGTCAGTGACATCCTGGGACATGTGTCTTGACCGACCTAGACCTATGCCTAGATTTAAGGTGGCTGGGATTCTGAAGAGTGGAGTTGACTTGTTCTGGCAGGCTCCTATGTCAAGGATTCTAAAGCCCAGATTTCCATTCTACCAGGTCCCATTCTACCTGCTTATCTCTTTTCCCAGCACCTACAAAGTGCTGATTCTATGTGTGTTTTGTTTGTTTTGAGACAGAGTTTCTCTGTAGTTTTGGAGCCTGTCCTGGAACTAGCTCTTGTAGACCAGGCTGGCTTTGAATTCACAGAGATCTGCCTGCTTCTGACTCCTGAGTGCTGGGATTAAAAGCATGCACCACCACTGCCTGGCTGGTGTGTTGTTTTAAATACTTTTCCTGCCCGTGGTGGGAATAAAGAGAAATACAGGCAGGGGTTCCCTCTGCCACACCTTCATTAAATCAATACATACTTCTGCTTTTCGACAGAGGCAGTCTGATCCCTGCCCTTATCTAGTTCATGGAGACTGTCTCTGGAAGCCCTCCACATCCATTCTTGAGGTCACAACTCCCCCAGAAGACAGTTCCCTGACATCCCTTGTGAGTTGTTCCTCACCTGTGGATGTGGTAGAGATGCCCACGCTGTTGTCCCAGGCCTGGCCTCATTTCTGGACCACTTCACCCCTAGTGTCTGCCAGTTATGACTCACAATGCCTCCTTGCCAGGCCCTGAGATGCGGACAGTCAAACTGAGAAAGTGTTCGGTGAAATGAAGTCAGTGAGCTCTTACTGTGTTCAAGGCACTGTTCTAGGAAAGTGAAGGTAGTTTATTAAATAGCACTTCTTGTGTTTGGGTCTTTGTTGTTTTGATTTGGGACCTTTTGAGACAGGGTCTTACTCTGTAGCTCAACCTACATGCTCTTACTATGTATGTAGCCCCGGCACATGCCTTTAATCCCAGCATTCTGAGGGCAGAAGCAGGAGGATCTCTGAGTTCCAGGCCAGCATGATCTACAGAATGAGTTCAGGGACATTCAGGGCTGCACAGAGAAACCCTGTCTCGAAAAGCAAAAGAATCTTCACAATTTAACCTTCCAGCTGGATTATAGGTATATACCATCATGCAGGGTTTTGTTTGTTTGTTTGTTTGTTTTGTATGTGGGGGTAAGGGAGTGGGCAGGGTGACCTCTGGCCAAAGGTTGACATCCAGTATCTTCCTTGATCACTCTCCACCTTATTTATTTAGTTTTTTAAAAAGATTTCTTTATTTTATGTATATGAGTGTTCTATCTGCATATATGGCATTATGTCAGAAGTGGGCATCAGATTCTACTATAGATGGTTGTGAGCCACCATGTGGTTGCTGGGAATTGAACTCAGGACCTCTGGAAGAGCAGCTATTGCTTGTAATCTCTGAACTATCTCTCCACTATCTCTCCAGCCCCTTACTTACTTAGGTTTTTTTTTTTTTTTTTTTCCCGAGACAAGGTTTCTCTGTGGCTTTGGAGCCTGTCCTGGAACTAGCTCTTGTAGATCAGGCTGGTCTCGGATTAAAGACATGCGCCACCACCGCCCGGCTTCTTACTTAGGTTTTGAAAGACAGGGTCTCTCTATGTAGTCCTTGTTATCCTGGAACTAGCTTTGTAGACCAGGCTGGCCTGGCCTCAAACTCAAAGAAATCCACTTGCTTCTGCCTCAGAGTGCTAGGATCAAAGGTGTGTACCAACATGCCTGATCTTCCACTTATTTTTTTAATCCATTTATTATGTGTACAGTGTTCTGCCTGCATGTGTGTCTGCACTCTCCAGAAGAGGGCGCCAGATCTCATAACAGATGGTTGTGAACAACCCTGTGGTTGCTGGGAATTGAACTCTGGATCTTGTAAAGAGCAGCAAGAGTACTCTTAACCTCTGAGCCATCTCTCCAGCACCTTTCACCTTTTTTTTTTTTTTTTTTTGGTTTTTCGAGACAGGGTTTCCCTGTAGTTTTTAGAGCCTGTCCTGGAACTAGCTCTTGTAGACCAGGCTGGCCTCCAACTCACAGAGGTCCACCTGCCTCTGCCTCCCGAGTGCTGGGATTAAAGGCATGTGTGTACCACCACTGCCTGGCTTCACCTCATTTTTTGAGGCAGAGTATCTCACTGAGCCTGGAGCTCACAGCATCAGCTAGGCTAGCTGGCCATAAGCTCTAGGGTTCTTCCCTCTCTACCTCCACTTCTACCAGGGAAGTGTCTTGTGGGAGTTTAATAACACCGAGAGTGAGTGGGCGGGGACTCCCAGAGATGGTGTCTATGGACCAGGTGGGAGTGGAGTGCCACCCGGCCTCTGCCCAGCTCTGGGAGTTGTGTGTTGAGTTAGTGAAGCTATGGCAGAGGGATCCAGTTGTCACTTCTCTCTCTTCCCCAGGTTCCAGGTAGAAGCTGCTGCGCCCTGCAGATTGGGTGTAGGGGTGCATGGGTGTCAACGTCCAATGTCCTCCTGTCTCTGTACCCCAATTCCACCCAGCACTGGGGTTATTTAGCAGGCTGCCACACCCACTTTATTACATAAAGACTGGTGTTCTCTTCAGGTTCTCATGCTTGTGTGGCAGGCACTTTCCCCACTGAGCCTTGTCCCTAACCCCTTTCTTGGGTTTTTTGAGACTCGGTCTCAGTTAGCCTAGGTTGGCTCAATCTCCTAGTCCTAAGTGATGATCTGCCTGTCCTTAGTCTACTGAGCAGCTCTGGCTTATAGGGCTCATGGCACACAGTTGGCTTATGCCACCATTCTTAGCCAGGGTGTGGTGTGGGAGGTTACCATAAGGTGTCTGAAACTGTTCTGGGGATTGCTCTGATGTATATGTGGATTGTTCTCTAGGAATGTGTGTGTTGCAAGCTTAGTCCTGAGTGTGGCAATGGAACCTTCTGGGGGCAGGAGATTGAGCCCGGGGCATGGTATTTGTATTAGTCTTCTACTGAGCTCCACCTCCAGCTCCTACTGAAGCCTTTCAAAGGAAAGACCTAGAGCAATGAGGTCACTGGGGACACTGCCCTGAGAGGGATTAATGCTGGGCTGCAGTGGTTGGTTAGTTCTCCGGGGATTCTGTGCAGTTAATGGTTGATGGTGTGGCCACTGGTTAAGGTTCCCGCACTTATTTTAGCAGCTCTAATGGAATTCATGGGTTTATTTTGAACTTGCATAGGCTCTCTGTCTCTCCCCCCACATACACATACAACATGAAAATTGAAGAGGGCTTAGTTGGAAAAAGGAAAGCAATTAGCAATAGTGATGGGGGAAGAGGATAACGGAGAAAATACTATCGAAATACACTATGTACATTTGCAAACAAGTTATAATGAAACCCACTATTATGTATAACTTATACTACTAAAAAGCATTTTTTAAAGGACAAGAATGCCAAGCACAGTGGCCTGTATTCCAACACTTAGGAGGCTGAGGTCAGAGGATTACTCTGAGTTCGAGGCCAGCCTAGGCTACAGAGTGAGTTCCAGATCAGCCTAGAATAGAGTGAGACTGTCTTTTTAAAATGCAACAACAAAAAAAACAGAGTAAGCTTGAAATCAACTTTTCCATGTTATCTCTCCCCTTGAATCCCCATCATGGTGCTGTCTGCCATGTTGTCTTACAGCTCATCAGGGCCAGAATAAATCGGCACCATGCTCTTGAACCTCCCAAACTGTGAGCTCTCTCTGTTTTTTTAAATTAACTTTTTTAGGGGGACTTATTTTTATTTATCTGCATGTGTAGCTGACTTTCCTTTGGGCCACCAACCAGCTCCCAAATAAAGAAATAAAGATATAGAGACTTAATGTTAGTTATGAATGCTCAGTCTTAGTTTAGGCTTGTCCCACTAGCTCTTTTTGTTGTTTTGTTTTTCAAGGCGGGGTTTCTCTGTAGCTTTGGAGCCTGTCCTGGAACTCACTCTGTAGACCAGGCTGGCCTCGAATTTACAGAGATTCCCCTGTCTCTGTCTCCCGAGTGCTGGGATTAAAGGCATGTGCCAGCACCACCCGGCAACCCACTAGCTCTTATAACTTAATTTAACCC
>JAQHUG010000388.1:773188-827133 GCA_028555095.1 Dicrostonyx torquatus | reverse complement strand
GTGCGCCACCACCGCCCGGCTTTGTAAGTCTTCTTGACAAGAGCATTTACTTTCTGTGCCTTCCGACTGGTTCTATTAAGAGTTTTGTTTTTCTCCCCTTGCCCTCTCTGACAGGGTTTCTTTGTGTAACTGTCCTGGAACCCACTCTCTAGACCAGGCTGGTCTTGAACTCACTGAAATACGCCACCTGCTTCTGCCTCCTGAATGCTGGGATTAAAGGCGTGTGCCACCATTATCTGGCAACAAAGTTCTTTTTTTAAGTGCTTATTTTCGGGCTAGCAAGTTGCTTAGTGGATCAGGACACTTCGTACCATACCTGGTGACTAGGTGGAAGAAAGAACTGACTGCTGAAAGTTGTTCTCTGTACCCGCACAAAATAAGATAAATATAATTGCTTATTTTCTCCCAATATAAAGTTTAGAGTATTTGCCTTAAAATTCAATTTTGTGCTTGGTGGTGTTGGCAAATGCCTTTAATCCCAGCACTGGGGGGGACAGAGACAAGTGGATCTCTGTAAATTCAAGGCCAGCTAGTTCTAAGACAGCCAAGGCTACACAAACCCTGTCCAAAAGTAAAAAAGTAAAGTTCAGTTTTGGAACCATTAAAAATTAACAAGTATAAATATTAGTAAGCAGTATCTAGTAACAGTAAGCAATCACTACTAATATTGAGCACATGCTGTAAAACAAGCCTTATTATAAAGCAGTTTACATATTCTTAACTTAGCAGTTCTTATAGGTAAGAGTTAGTATTGGCTTAGAGAAGAAACCGAGATCCAGAGATTAGTAGTTGACCCACGTTATTAAGTAGTTAGCCAGGGATTGTGATTTGAATTTGTATTCAAAACATTTTTGTACTCTTGGGCAAATATAAAATGGTGACGATAGACTTCCGTGGAGTTTGTGTGGAGATTATTAGGCCACCTAAGGTATTTCCTTGAAGACCTAAAATTTTTTAAAGACTATGTCAGATGAGGGCTGGTTAGATGGCTCAGATGCTGAAGTGCCTGAGCTGTTGTGCAAGCATTAAGAATGAGTTCAGATTGTCAGCTGGAGACAAGTGGGACCTTGAAGCTCATTGACTAGGTGGCCCCATGTGGGACTTCAGGTTCTCTGAAGGCCACCTGTCAGAAAACAAGGTGGAAGGAAATGGAGGAAGACACTAGGTGTCAGTGGACCTGTGTCCTTTGCACACGCAAACCTGCACACATATTCACGTCAGTAATATGCTGGAATGAATTCATAGCTTACATAGAAATCACATTTAAAAGTTTTGTGTACTATTTCAAAAATTACTTAATATTTATTTTAGAATAACCAAGAACATTTGGTCATTTTACACTTCCTATATTTTATTTTTTTTTTTTTGAGACAGGGTTTCTCTGTAGCTTTGGAGCCTGTCCTGGAACTTGCTCTATAGACCAGAGCTGGTCTCGAACTCACAGATCTGCCAACCTCTGCCTCCTGAGTGCCGGGATTAAAGGTGTGCACCACTACCACCCAGCTTTATTCCTGTAATTTTTTATAAATGGAAGAAATTGAAGTTCCTTTTTGTTTGATTTTTTGAAACAGGGTCATACTAGGTAGCCTTGGCTGGCCTGGAATTCACAATGTAGACCAAACTGACCTCGAACTTGTGATCATTTTGTTCTGCCTCTTGAGTCCTGGAGTTGTAGGTCTATAACACCACTCCCTGCATGAATTTCTTTTTAAATTTGATAAGAAGTAAAGTATTTGGAGGGTGGAGAGAGAGGATTCAGTGGTTAGCAGCACTGACTGCCCTTCCAGAGGACCTATCCAGCTTCAGCTCCTAGTACCTACATGATGGCTCACAACCATCTGTAACTCCAGTTCCAAAGGATCTGATGCCTTCTTCTAGCCTCCTTGGCACCAGGCACTCACATGATACGTAGACATACATAAAGGTAAACTCTCAAATATGAAATTAAAAAATATTTTTAAAGTACAGGCATTGGGCAGTAGTTCTGTTTTTAAGGTCTAAGGTTTATAAAGTAGAGAAAGGAGGACTGGATGAAGATGAGCTTGACCAAGGCTGCACAGAATTTGGAGAAACCAGAACAGTTTTCCCTGACTAGAACAGCCTTCCCCAGCACTGAATTGCCTTGATAATAAGGAATGGAAGTTTTCAGAATCAGGAACCTGAAGCTGAGTACAGGGAACACAGCTCTGAGGCAGGGTTCTTGTCCATCACTCGGCTCAGGTTTTGATCATCAGCATTGCAGAATAAAATCTGAAGTTTCCACCACTAGGATTTAAGATAATACGCCATTCTAAATGCGAAGTGGGTTGCAGTGAAATGTATATAGGTAGGTGGTCTTGAAGATTCCTTTGGCCCCGAAACTATGCCGTTTCTTTGTCTTTGCTAACTTGAGAAGCATGCTGGAGTCTTCATGTTGTAAATAATGTATTTTCTTGGCTTTGTGTATATTTGTCCATGCTTTTTTGATTTAGGTCATTTGCAGGTCATTTGATTACTGGAGAGCAAATCTAGGGCTTTCACATGCTAGGTAAAGGCTCCAATGATAACATACCTTAAATTTGTTGTGGGCATGTGCAAGGGTGGACATTCATATGGCTGGCCATGCATGTGTGTGCATCGAGGCCAGAAAGCCACCTCAAGGAGCAGTCCACCTTCTTTTTAAGATAGGATCTGCCATTGGCCTAAGATTTTCTATTAAACTAAGGCTAAGTGGTTAATGATTCCTAGCCCTTTCCAGCCTTTCACATCCTTCTAAATTTAGCAATTCTTAGCTTTATTAAGCTCACTTTTCTTTTTCTTTATTTATTCTTATTCTGTGTGTGTGTTTGTGTGCGTGCGTGTTGAGACAGGGTTTCTCTGTAGCTTTGGGGCCTATTCTGGAACTCTTAGCTGCTCTGTAAGACCAGGCTGGCCTTGAACTCACAGAGATCCTACTGCCTCTGCCTTCCAAAGGCGTGCAGTATCACCACCTGGCAAACATTTCTTCTTATATTTAATGTAAATTAACTTTAGTTTACTGGAGATGTGGTTCAGTACTCTTTTTCCTTCCACCCCTGGTTCAGTACTCTTTTAGAGGAGCTGGGTTCTGAACCCAGCACTGCCTTTTAAGTGCAAAGCCATCTTCAATGATCTAGTAATATTTTTTTTTTAAAATCTAAAGATGTGAAGTAATTATAGACTTAAAATAACTGACAAAAGTAAGCCAGATATGGTGATGCATGCATTTAATCCTAGCCCTGGAGGAGGAGGCAGGGAGATAATTAAGTTTGAGGTTAGCTTGGATTACATAGTGAAGATTCTCAAAAAACCCAAGGATGCCAGGTAGTGGTGGTGCACACCTTTAATCCCAGCACTAGGGAGGCAGAGGCAGGAGGATCTCTGTGAGTTCAAGGCCATCCTGGTCTACAGAGCAGAGAGAATTCCAGGACAGGCTCCAAAGTTAAAGAGAAACCCTGTCTCAGAAAAACCAACCAAACAACAAAAATGAAGGGCTAGGCATGAAGCTCAGCAATAGAATGCTGAATGGCCAGGCTAAGATGCAGAGGTCCTAGCATGAGAAGTGTCAAAAGTATATAGAGGGGCTGGAGAGATGGCTCAGAGGCTAAGAACATTGCCTGCTCTTCCAAAGGTCCTGAGTTCAATTCCCAGCAACCACATGGTGGCTCACAACCATCTGTAAAGGGGTCTGGTGCCCTCTTCTGGCCTGCAGACATACACACAAACAGAATATTGTATACATAATAAATAAATAAATATTTTTAAAAAAAAGTATATAGAGCAGTCTTTGTATGCAGCAACTGCTTAGCATCTCCTTATAGAAAGATAACTGTAAGACCCAAACCAGGTCTTTTGCATGGTGTGCTCTTCAGAGACTAGTCAGACCACACTCACTTTTATGTGTGTAGTTTCTAGTTCTAAGAACAGTTTATTTTTGGAAATTTTCCCCTTTCGGCGTTTTTTTTTTAAACATTGAGGGGGGGAGCACAGGTGTCATAGCACACGTGTGGAAGTATGAGGGCAAATTCCAGGAGTCAATTCTCAAAATCATGTAGACTCTGGGGATCAAACTTTGGCTTGGTGGCAAGCATCTTTACCCACTGAGCTATCTTGCCATGCCTTGTTTGATTTCTTTGAGAGATGCCTTATATGACTCTTGCTGGCTCTGTACATTCTGTAACTGCTGATTTCTTTCTGCTCAGTCACCTGAGTGCTATAGGTGTACCACCAGTAACCCATTTTAGTGTATCATTGCTCCGCTAGGTCCTAGATGCATCTTTTACTTCGGTCCCCGTTTGTGCAGTGTCCAGTTATGTTACTGCTGGGAAACAGTCTTGGACTTGAGCAGCTTTTTTAAAGTTCTGGATCATAAATCAGTTCTTGTGTCATGTAGTATGTATGTTAGTTGTTCCTTTACCCTTGGTTTTATTGTTTGCATTAATGGCAAAGCCATGTGAAATTCAGGTTAATAATATAACTTAAGCCGGTTTTGGGAGTTGTCCTTTCAGTAGGCTCAGATGTTAAGATTTTCATGACTGTGGCTTTGATTTCTAATTACTGTCTCTTCTGAAGGTCTAAGACACTAGTAATTTGTAATTTCACAAGACAAAGATTTAGGCTGCATAACAGACAAGGGTCTGATTTTATTACTCAGCACTACCAGAAAGGAAAGAAAAAGTGGAAAACAGATTTTTTACAAGGATATACATTGAGATAGTTGCTTGTATTTGCAGTTGGTAGCCACACAGCCTGGCATTTTCATCCCAGCTCAAAGAGTGTCTATGACAACAAACTTAATTTTTTTGACAGAATCCTGTGTGTTTGTGTAAGATGATAGGGTGATCCTGAAGAGTAGTAGGCAAGGCTGAAGATGTAGCTCATTGATAAAGCATGTGGTAAGCGTGTGCGGGGTCACTGAGTTCAAGCACTGTAGGAAAAATAGTAAATGAAGAACTTCAAGAAAACCAGAAAATGATCTATCTTGTAAGCAGAAAATAAAATTATATTGGAGGCTGGAAAAAATAGTATATAGAATGCCAGAAGCCTTGCCTTAGAAATAGAAGTGAACGGTAGGAAATGTGTTTCTGTATAGGAGTAAGATAATCTCTGTATTGACTTCCCCCTGAGCTTTAAAATTCTAGGGAATTCTTGCTAACTGTGGCTTCAGAGCTCTCTAGATTCTGCTGATTGTTTTCCACACTGGCTGCAAAGCCTGGGACTTGTAGCATGCTAGGCAGGTACTCTACTTTGAAGCTCTAATCTGTTCCCTGCTTGATTTTTTTTTTTTTCCCCTACAAAAACAAAAAACCTATTTCTCTGGTGGTTCAGTGGGTAAAAATGCTTACTGCCAAGTTTGATATCCTGAGTTCAATTCCCAAGCCCCACGTGATGGAAGGAGGGAAAGAGAGCAGACCCTAGAAGTTGAAAGTAGTTTTCTGATCCCTACCCACAATAAATAAATGTAAAAAACAAAACCATACTTCTTTTTTGTTTGTTTTTGAGACAGGGTCTCTAAATAACTCTGACTGTATTGGAACTCACTATTTAAACCAAGCTGACCTTGAACTCACAGCCTGCTTCTGCCTTAGGAAGCTATAGATGTAAATATAAAAGATTTGGAGTGGGCAAAAAAAAAAGCCAACCCTATGGTATCATTGTAGACATTAAGATGTATGAATAGTAGCCAGGAATGGTTACTTGTTAGTCTTGTTTAATTTTTGAAAGACACAGGTGTTACTCATTTTCTTAGGCACCTTGTAGTCGTAGTTTTCTTTTGAAAGTTTTTCAAACTTTCATTTTTGTTTTGTTTTGTTTGTTTTTGGTTTTTGTTTGTTCTGAGGAAAACTGCAGAGGTATTTTGTAGAATATCTGTTTCGGATTTGCCTGGCACTTACCCTACTGCAGACGTGAGTTTTAGGGCGAAGATCAAATGTTCTAGTACCACCTTTATCCCATGGTATCAAGGATGTATGCTGTCAATATAGCCTATTTCTGTTGATGCTGGCCGTGATCAAAGCAGGCTGAGATAATCTGCCAGCTTTCTACACTATAAAGTTCCTCTTCCCCTCCTTTTTATTCTCTTTAGAAGACTGTGACAGTGCAGCCTGGAGATAAGGATTGCCCATGTTAGTTGAGATGCAGCAGTGTCAGTGGATTCTGGATTCTATGCAAGGACTTTTTCCGTATTCATGTATTTGGATCATCATAGATTTGTAGATACTTAAATATTTTGAGTGTATGCTAATAGCTAATTTTGTTGCTCAAACTATTCCATCATTAAACCCTTGAGCTTGATCAGCAAACTGTATTCCTCTGATGTCCTTCTGTGAATGAGTGTTTCATTGATCACTTACTCTCTGGCACTAGGTACTTAGGTTCCTCCCCCCCCTCCCCCCCCGCGCGCCTTTTGTTATTAAGACAGTCTCATTATGTAGCAGGTCTGCCTCACTTAGCTTTCTGAGTGTGCCACCATATGTAGCTTTCAGACTTGTCTTGCATATTATCTAGTTCTCTTAGGATCAGCTATTTCAGGAATGTTCTTTGCTTTTACTGGAGAATATTAGAAACTAAACACTTGGTCTATTGATGGTTATAGTTATGTAATGTCCTTCATTTCTGTGGGTCTTCTGAGTTGACAACAAGGAAGTATATATGCATTCCAACTGGTGTGTATATGTAAATACATGCAAACATTTTTATGTGACTCTGTTAAGCTAAACATTTATACAGATCTAATTCTGTTTGCATTGCCATGTAGATTCTTCCAGCCTTTGCTTGCTTATCTGTTAATTTCTCTTCTAACAAAAAAAGTGGCTTCCATCTATCATCTACTTAATTGTTCAGATATTGACACGTCTTGCACTATCAGAGTCATTGACCCATCTGCTACGGGAAACAACTCTCTGAGCTAGTATAGTACTTTGGTTTGGTTTAGTTTTTATTTTTGTTGTTTTTCGAGTCAGGGTCTCTATGTGTAGCATTGACTGTCCCAGAACTCACTCTGTAGACTAGGCTGGCCTCGAACTCAGAGATCCTCCTGCCTTTGCCCCCCAAGTGCTGGGATTAAAGGCATGCACTACCATGCCCAGCTCACACAGAGTTGATTTTTATGGTACAGTCTTTAGTTCTACCCCTTTCAGAATGTAAGTAATTGGAATTCTGCAGTCTGATCTCTTTGTGCTTGATCACTTTTTTCAGTGATTAAACAAGATTCCATTGTATGGAATCCATTCACCTGTTGGAAGTATAGTTTGGTTGCCTTTAGAATTTTGGGTACAGGTTGCTGACTCAGCTCAGAGCCTCTAAAGTGCTGAGGCATGGACTTTACTGCTGAGATGTACTCCCAGTTTTTGCTTAGATTCTAATTGGATTCTTTCTTATTGGTGAGGGTGTTGTTGTTTTTTTTTTTTTGTATGTTGAAATCGAGTCTGTCAGATGTGTGTTTTGTAAATATTTTCTCCCAGTTTGTGATCGTCCTTTTCTATAGTTTTTAAAAGAGAAGTGGGTTTTTTTTTTTCCTGAATCCAATACCTTTAGTTTTTATTTGTGATGGATCCGACTAACACACTCAGCAACTCCAGTAACTTGCTCATACTACCGAGAAGCAAGGTTTAGCCCCTCTTTCCGTGGTCATGTTTCAACACAGTAGTTCTGTTCTTTAGAGTTACAGGACATCAACACCTGTGTAGCCACCTAACTGAGCTGGCCTATTAGGGATTAGCTGAGATGTAAGTCTTGGGTTGTTTCAGTCGGGGTACAAGAGACTAAAAACACATCTCAGAAGAGGCCACTGCCTGGTTCTGGTCTGAGTCCTTGTCAAACCACATATAGACAGTACTAACCCTCGCCTTCTCCCACTTGGACCTGGTCTCAGCAGAGTGTCTTACTCTTCGGAGTTGCAAATCTTAAATTAACAATATGATGACTCTGTTGGAACACAAAACACCCCCCAGATGTAGCCTAAATTCGAGCCAACACAAACTGAGATGCGATTATTAGAATCATAAGGATGGGCAGCAGGAAATTACCTAAGCTTCTAGCACAGCTCAGTACCCCTGCGAGGGGTAGGAAGGAATGAGAAACAGCATGCTTTGTACAGCTTGACAATACTGTGGGTGTCTGGGTGTCCCTTAGACTGCTGGTCTTCACAGCTTCCCTACTTCCCAGATAGCTGCTCATACAGCTTGAGCATTTAGTCGTCCCACTCCACCGAAGTATTGTTTTTTAAAGAACCTATAACATATACCCAAGTATGTTTTAAAGATTTATTTTTACTTTTAATTATGTATGTATGTATGTCTGTTTGTAGGAAGTTATGTGCACATGAGTGCAGGTGTCTGTAAAGGCTAGAGTTGTTGTATCCCCCCTGGACTTGGAGTTGTAGACAGGTGTAATCCTCTTGACAGTGGTGTTGGGAACTGAACTTGGGTTCTCTGGAAGACAGGAAGCACTTGTAACTGCTGAGCCATCATTCCATCTCTGTCTCTTTTTTTTTCTCTCTTGGTTTTTCAAGACAGGGTTTCTCTATGTGCCAAACAGCTCTAGTTGCTCTGGAACTTGCTATAGACCAGGCTGGCCTCAAACTCACAGAGATCTGCCTGCCTCTGCCTTCCAAGTATGGGGTTTAAAGGCGTGCACCACCAAGCCCAGCTCTCCATCTTTTAAAAGTCTTAAATCTATATATGTATATTGCAGAGTTTATAAGGAATTTATAGTTCAGCATTAGAATAAATTGGTTTACATTTTGGTCAATAGTAAATTGGTCTCATTTCCTTTTCCTTTTTTTGTTTTAGACTGGCCTGTAAAGAGAATAAATTAAGTTCAGCCTTTCTGTTTCTTTTCTCCCCTCTCTTTTCTTGTTTATTTGAAAAAAGTTTTTTTTTTAAATAATAGTTTTAAAAAGAAGTTTGTGGGACTAGCAAGATGGCTCAGTGATTAAGAACATTGTAGAGGGCCTGAGTTTATTTCTCATCACCCACATGGTGGTTCACAATCATCCATAACTCCAGTTACACAGAATCTGACCTTTGTAGTCAATCTAAATCTAATTTTTTATGCTATCTTGATTTTTAATGAGCTCTACATTTTTCTCTGCTCTACTCCCCTTCAACCCTCTTCCAAGGTCCCCATGTTCCCAATTGACTCAGGAGATCTTGTCTTTTTCTACTTCCCATGTAGATTAGATCCATGTATATCTCTCTTAGGGTCCTCATTGTCATCTAGGTTCTCTGTAATTGTGATTTGTAGGCTGGGTTTCTTTGCTTTGTGTCTAAAAACCTCTTATGAGTGAGTACATATGATAATTGTCTTTCTGAGTTTGGGGTACCTCACTCACTATGATGTTTTCTAGCTCAATTCTAAAAATTCATTTATTTTGTTCCTGTATGCTTGTGTGTATGAGCGCCATAGAATATCTGCAGAGGTGGACAGGTTTAGTTTTTTAGGTTCACCACGTGGGTTCTGGGAGTGGAACTCAAGTTGTCGTACTTTATTCACTGAGGTATCTCATCGGTCCTCAGTTGTGGTGTTTGTTGTTTTTGTTTGTTTTGTTTTTATGACATTTCTCTGTGTAACCTTGGCTGTCCTGGAACTTGCTCTGTAGACGAGGCTGGCCTCGAACTCACAGAGATCCTCCTGCCTCTGCCTCCTGAGTGCTGAGATTAAAGGTGTGCACCACCACTGCCCAGCATATTTTAAACTATTTTTAAATATATAGTTCAGTAGCACTAAACATATTTACACCATCATGAAGTGGGTCTTCAGAACCTTTTCAGACTCTTCATATTAAACTCTCCTTTACTTCTCCTTCATCACTTATCACAGTTCTGTCACCTCAGCCTTTTTGCAACAACATCATGCCGAGTTTTGGCAGAAATTGTGGATTTATGTTGCTTTGAGAACATGAGAAGTAACATAGTCTTCAAGAAAGACAACAAGTAGGCAAAAGTAACGGTGTAGTCAGAGTGAAAGGTGATAGTCAAATTGAGTCATCAAGAGAAAAGTTATAGGAAAACACTTGGCACTTGTATACATTTTAATATTTTTGCTTTCAGATAGGGTCTCACTGCATAGTTTTTGCTAGCTGGACTTGTTTTACCACACTAGCCTAGAACTCAGATCTGACTGCTTCTGCTTCCCATTTCTTGGTATTTATTAAGTTGTATTTATTACTGTAACTGGTTGTTTTTTTTCTTAGCAGTTGTGGTTTGTTAAAAAGAGTTCCAACATATTTTCACATGGATGGGTGCTCAGGGGAGGAGTAAGGCTCAACCAAGAGCTCAGAATTTCTGTGTTAAGAATTTTTTAGTAGTGAGTTAAGACAGTAGTAGAGGGGAATGGATAATGAACAATAGTGTGTATGGGGGAGGTTGAAAATTTCTTAACTGAAGTGAGTGGTGGGTTTTGGGAAAATACTATGCAGAGTGGCCTGAGAGAAAGGTCTGATTGCTAGTCAGAGGATATACAGGTGTCGGCAGATACAGCCTTCCATGACAGGATCTTGGGGTAAGGAATCTTATTTTGGTGTAGGGTGACTTCAGAGAGGAGTAATTGGAGCCATGATGAGACTGGATGTCTGTCTTTTGCCAGTTCTCAGGAAGGGAGCACATTGTAAATAAATATAATGAAACTAGTTAATTCAATACCCTTGGTATTGTTTGACCTTGTATGTGAGAGAAAGAGACAGGGTTTCAAGTGGTTCAGACTGGCCTTGAATTCAGGGTTTTCCTGCCTCAGCCATCAGAGTGATAGAACAAGTATGTACCAGAACATTCAGTTTATATTGGTATAGTTAGATATGCTTGAGTGTTGCTTTTAATTAACTGATTTTAGGAAAATCCTTTCATCTCCCAGGGTTCATTCTCTCCCTTCCCCTGCAAAACACACACACTCACTCTCTCTCTCTATCTCTCTTTCTGTGTGTGTGTGTGTGTGTGTGTGTGTGTGTGTGTGTGTAAAGCCCTGACTATTCTGGAACTTGCTTTGTAGACTAGGTTGTCCTCAGACTCACAGAGATCTGCCTGCCTCTGCCTTCCAAGTACTGGAATTAGAGATGTGTACCACCACACCCCGTTCACTTTTCCTCTATTGTAGGTTGAAATACAGTATTTCTTTGAATTCTTTGATTTTAAACAAGGAGCAGGTGAAGTTTTTATGAAATTTAAAATGGAAGACAGCACATCTTACGTTCTGTTATTTTTGCAGGTAGATCATGGAAGGGAAGTGGTTACTGTGTTTGTTACTGGTCCTTGGAACTGGGGCTGTTCAGGCTCATGATGGACATGATGATGACATGATCGATATTGAAGATGATCTTGATGATGTTATTGAAGAAGTAGAAGATTCAAAATCGAAATCAGATACCAGCACTCCTCCATCTCCAAAGGTTTGAAGTAGATCTTTCTTTTCCCTTCTTTCTTTTTCCTTTTGGTTTTTCGAGACAGTGTTTCTCTGTGTATCCCTGACTGTCCTGATAGATCAGGCTGGCCTTGAACTCAGATCTACCTGCCTCTGCCTCCCGAGAGTGCTTGGATTAAAGGCTTGGGCCACAACACCCCTCTTGATGTTGATCTTTTTTTTTTTTTTTTTTTTTTAAATCAAAAAAAAAAAGAAAAAAAGAGGAAGCCAGAGTCTGGGAATATATAATTTAGTGGTAGAGTGCTTGCTTGCCTAGCATATGTAATGTAGTATGATGTTTTTTACTCTTTTTGGCTCTTTCGGGGGCCCTGCCACCTAGCTTCCAAATGAATCACACAAGGAGTCTTATTCTCAGTTATAAGCATCCAATTTTAGCTTGACTTATTTCTTGCTAGCTTTCTTAACTTATCCCCTCAGCCTTTTGTCTCTGGGCTTTCCCATTCTCTTACTTATGTAAATCTTACTCTTATTCCATGGATTGCTCTATAGCTGGATGACTGGCCCTTGATGTCCTCCTCCTCCTCTAGCTACTTCTCCAGCAAACTTCTAGTTTTCTTCTGTATATTCTCTCACTGCCTGCCAGCTCTGCCTATCCTTTCTCCTGCCTCGCTGTTGGCCGTTCAAAGCTTTATTAGATTATCAGGTGTTCTAGACAGGCAAAGTAAAAAAACAGCTTCACAGTTAAACAAATGCAACATAAACAGAAGTAACACACCTTAACATAACCACATAACCCGACAATGCTAGACTCTGAATTTGATCCCCAGGAACTCCCATCCCAAAAAAGATTGTTTTCAAAAGATATTTGCTAAGCCTTCTAGCAACCTTTGGTTACATGTGGATTGAATTCACGGACAGCTGTGACAATTGAAATCAAACCAAGAGAGTAAACTCTACGGAATGTTACTAAATGCCCCTCTCTTCCAACACAACAGTCATCTTTTAGCTCTGGATGGCCTGGGGTTTGTGGTCCTTCTGAAAGGCTGGAATTACAGATTTGTGTCACAGTGCTTGGCTAAAAGTTTTTGTTTGAAACAGAGTTTTTTTTTTTGTAGCCTTCCTAGCTGTCCTGGAACTTGCTCTGTAGACCAGACTAGCCTCGAACTCCCAAGTGCTGGGATTATAGGTATGTGCCATCACTGCTCAACTTAAAATTTTACTTCTTAATTACACTTTGTGTTTAACACAGGTCACCTACAAAGCTCCAGTTCCAACAGGGGAGGTTTATTTTGCTGACTCCTTTGACAGAGGGTCTCTGTCCGGGTAAGTGTTTTCCTGGGGGTCAAAGTTTAAAAGATGCATGGCTTGTAAATAAGAAAGAGAATAGTGGGAAAGTTCCTGCTTTTTTTTTTTTCCTGCTTCTTTTTAAGCAGTATTGGGGTTGAACCTAGTGTCATACGTGGGAGCAAGAGAGATACAGCCTTAAAAATTCGGCTCCTGAGAATCCTGCTGAAAAGTGGAAGGATTGTAGGAACCAGAGGGGTCAAGAACATCACAAGAATACCCTTAGAACCCTAACCTCGGCATAGGAGCTCTTAGAGACTGAATTGACAACCAGGGAGCCTTCATGGGACTGACCTAGGCCCATATGTTACAGTTTGTGTAGCTTGGTACTCTTGTGGGACTCCTAACAATTAGACTGTCTCTAAGTCTTTTTGCTGGCTTTTGGGACCCTACTCTTCATACTGTGTTGCCTTGCCTAGCCTTAAAACAAGGGGAGGTGTTTAGTCTTATTTCAAATTAAGATACTATGTTTTGTTGGTAGCCATGGGTGACCCACCCTTTTCTGTATAGAAAAGCAGATGGGAGGGATGGGGTGGGGCTAGGAGGAGAGTAGGGCAGGGAAACTGGTTGGGATGTAAACATTTTTATGTTTTGTTTTTATTTTATTTTATGTTTTGGCTTTTTTGAGAGAAACAGTTTCTCTTTGTAGCCC
The DNA here is from genome assembly GCA_028555095.1 of Dicrostonyx torquatus. NCBI lineage: Eukaryota > Metazoa > Chordata > Mammalia > Rodentia > Cricetidae > Dicrostonyx > Dicrostonyx torquatus. The sequence continues at coordinate 813,785 of JAQHUG010000388.1, read as the reverse complement.
TATGTAGGCCTAACTGTCCTAGAACTTAATTCTGTAGACCTGACTGATCTTGGATTCACAGAGATCTGCCTACTTCTGCTGGGATTAAAGTTGTGTGCCACCACCACCTAGCCAAGACATAAAATTTAAAATAATTTAAAATGAATTAATGAACAAATGAATATAAATAAGTGGGCCCCTGCGATATGGTTTGAATAGGCATGTCCAGTGGTACATCTGCAGTGTTGTGTCTGAAAGTTGTCCTAGAACTTGGCCTCTTGTTGCTTTCATTCCTGTTCTTTTCTTTTACTCTATATTTCATTGTTTGGGAATTTTCTTTTTTCTCTTGAGCATTGTTAAGTAGGCTAGATGGAATAGGAAAGATGTTACTTGAAACAGTACTTACTGTTACTTGAATTTTAACTCTGAGGTTTGTCTTAATTACAGGTGGATTTTATCTAAAGCCAAAAAAGATGACACTGATGATGAAATTGCCAAATATGACGGTGAGAATACATTCTAGATACAGTATGATATCAAAGTGGCATGTTGACTCCATGGCATCTCTTTTTAAAACATAGCATGTCTTTTTTAATTTTTAAGAATTTTATATGTGCATGTAATGTATTGATCACAGTCTTGTACCCCCCTCCCCCCGACTCCTTGGAGATCTAGCTCTCTTCATTCCTCCCAACTTAAAGTCCACTCTGCAATTTGTGTTGCTCATATGCTCATGCTGGGGTTATCCTCTAGGTCCATGACCTTAAGACTAATTCAAAAGATGTTTGGGGCTAGAATGATGGTTCAGCAATCAGGAGTATGTATTGCTTTCTAGAGCCAAGTTTGGCTCCCATCACCTGTGTCAGTGGCTTATAACCACCTGTAACTCAAGCTCTGGGGATTATAAACACTCTTCTGGACTCCATGGGTATTCATATAACAGACACACAAACAGAAATAAAAGCAATATTTTGTTCTACTTTTAAAACTATTTTATCTCTGAGGTTAAAACACATTATTTTCCCTCTTTCCTTTCCTCTAACCCTTCCCATGCACCCCACTACTCTCATTCAAATTCATGGCCTTTATTTATTATTATGAATTTCCCCCTAAGTATGTAAATACAACCTGCTCATTTTGTATACAAAGTTATTTGCATGTATATGATTTCAGGGCTGACCACTTGGTAACCAATTTGGGGACTGTTTCTAGGAAGACAATTTCTCCCGCTCTCAACATTCTGTAATTGTTTATAGTTCTTTGTCTAAGTGTGAGGTTCTTTGAGTTTCCCTCTTGTGAACTGGCATGTCTATTGGTGTCATCCTTGTTCAGGTTAAGACTTGGCTCAATTCAAACGTGCTATGTAGAGCAGGATTCCCTCCAACTCATAGGTTTACCTCTGCCTCCCAAGTTCTGTGATTAAAAGCATGTGCCTTTATTCGTGCACAGCTGAAAAATAAGTCATTTTATTTATTTTTGAGACAGGGTTTTTTTTTTTTTTTTGTGTTCTTGGCTGTCTTGGAACGTGTTCTGTAGACCAGGCTGGTATAAAACTCAATTCCTGCCTCTGCCTCCTAAGTGCTGGGAGTAAAGGCTTGTGCCATCTTGCCTGGCTGAAAATAGTTTAAAAAGGAGATATTTTCAGATTTTTTTTCCTTAGGAATTATACTATCTTAGTATCTGGCTTTATATGTGATAGAAATAGACCTATTTAATTACCATGTTAGAAATGGAAGTTCTTCTTTAGGTATAATGAATAAGTTACAGCTATTTCCAAACCATGTGCTTCCATTTGATATATACACACACACTCTATAGTAACTCAGCTTACAGGTAAATATAATGGTAAATAAACATTGATCATTGCGATACTTATACAGCCTGGAATTTAGGTTATTACCATTTAAAAGACTTTAAAGACTTTAAAAGACTTTAAATGGTATGGGTAATAGTGGAGAACCTTTTTGTATTGTCTTTTAGGAAAGTGGGAGGTAGATGAAATGAAGGACACAAAGCTTCCAGGTGATAAAGGACTTATACTGATGTCTCGGGCCAAGCATCATGCCATTTCTGCTAAACTGAACAAGCCCTTCCTGTTTGATACGAAGCCTCTCATTGTTCAGTAAGTTCAGTGCCTTTCTGAATAAACTTAAAAAACCCATGAATTGCTTACAATAGGAATTTTGTGTAAAGTTGAACATGTTGAGTGGTTTGTTTTTAACTGCTTAGCAAGTTACTTCAAAACAGTCTGATGGTTTACCCTCTTGATAGAAAGCAGATGTCTGGAATTTGCATTAAGGATTTTTTTTTAATGATTGAGTGGCTACATGAAAACAGTAAAGGATCAAATCCTTTGTGTGGAGCTAGTCATACAACCTGTGATAAAACATGACGAGGCTGGGGAGAAATCAATTAGGAAATTCTTGCAAAATGCCAAGGAAATTTTTTGCTTTTCTCTCTGAAACTAGGTATGAGGTTAATTTTCAGAATGGAATAGAGTGTGGTGGAGCCTATGTGAAGCTGCTTTCCAAGACCTCAGAACTCAACTTGGTAGGTACTCTTGTCTGCTTATGTAAAATTTGTTTTAAGGATCTTAGAGCTCAGTGGTAGAGTAGGGGCCTACCACAGGGCCCTATGTTCAATACCATCATTTAAAAAAAAAGAGAGAGAAAAGTTTGTAAGACTTCTGAAAATTAAGGAGGTTCTGCTGTTGAACCATTGGAGGCTCGATATTGATGAGCTTGTGTTGAAGCTCTAGCTGTATTTTGTCTCTGGTTTATTAACTGGAATCTTTAGGATTTGTTTGTTTGTTTTTTTGTGTGGTTTTATTTATTTTATTTTGACACAGGATCTTGCTTTGTATCCCTAGCAGGCTTGGAACTTGCTGTGTAGACATTGTAGGCTTTGAACTCTCCCAGAGGTCCACCTGCCTCTTCCTTAGGGATTAAAGTCATGTCCTGGCAATTTTCTGTTTTCTCACACTTACTTCTTGTTTTTGAAAGGAACTTATATGCATATAACTTTGTTTTCTTAAGCATTTTAATATTTGTGGTGATTACTAGTTTTCTTTCGTTTATGTTGGAACAAGTTCTGTAAAACCTTGAGGTTTTCTTTAATAGGCTAATTTGTATGGAGTTTTTTTTTAAGTTTTTAGTGCATTGGTGTTTTACCTGTATGAAGGTGTCAGATCATTGAGTTGGATTACAGACAGTTGTGAGCTGGGAATTGAACCTGTATTCTGGAAGAGCAGCCAGTGCTCTTCACCTCTAAGCCATCTTTCTGCCCCTTTTATGGAGTTTTATGATGAGGAAGTATTATATATTTTTCAAAGATTGCTTTTTGAATTTTTTGACTAGAGTTATTAAAGCACTCCACCTTTGTGTCTTAAGGATCAGTTCCACGACAAGACTCCCTATACTATTATGTTTGGTCCAGATAAATGTGGAGAGGACTACAAACTGCACTTCATCTTTCGCCATAAAAACCCCAAGACAGGTGTATATGAAGAAAAGCACGCTAAGAGGCCAGATGCAGATCTGAAGACCTATTTTACTGACAAGAAAACACATCTTTACACATTAAGTAAGAAAAACCAGCTGTTTGGGGGTATAAGACATTGTGTACTTATCTGGTTAATGTGAAGTTTGCAGACTTGAAGAATACTGATGCTTACAATTAAGCCGTTTCTGTATAAAAGCTCTTTGGGAAAGACCCTGTGTATTACCTTCCAATGAAAGTGGATAACAGACTATGCTCCTACTCACCAGGAAACTACTAAACTGCTTATGGGCTCAAAGGAGAATTTGATGGAGAGGAGAAAATGTATGGTGACTGAGAAGGTCTCGATACCATGTGTGTAAATTAACAACTTCCATGGTCACAGGTTTATTGCAGAAAGAAAATATGTGCTAATACCAGGAATATGAAAGAATATGTGCTGAGGGTCCCAGGCCTGTGTGCTGAGAAGGAAAAAAGTGAGGTCTGTTTTAGAGAAATCCCTTCATGGGTGCTGGCCAGAGTGTGGGAGTGTTCACTTACATGGCCTGTGTTAGAAGGGAAGTTTCCAGTTGTCCCTGAAATTGCACTAGAACTACTAATGACTGAGAACTTCCTAAATTATTACATTAAAATTTATAATGAAATACTAGTTTTCTAATATTTAATATCTGTAGGTGAGCTAGTTTCTTTTTCACATGTAGTGTGTTGCATGTAAGCATTTGAACTACAAAGTTGTAGAGCAGTTTGTCTTCTGTTCCTTTATATAGCAATAGGAGTTAAGATTTCTTCACTTCATCAATCAACAAATCATGTTTTTACAATCTGAGAAAAAACTTTTGTTTTTGGTTTTTGAGACAGTATTTCCCTGTGGAGTCCAGGCTATCCTAAAATTCAGAGATACTCTTGTCTCTGCCTCCCAAATATTTTTCTTAACCACTGAGACATTTTTCTGGATTCTATCAGTGAAAACTTTTGTGGGTTGTGGTTGATTATTTGTCCAGCCCTAATGTGGACTATTGGGATCTAATTGGGATTGTGTAGCAAGCACCTTTATATGCTGATATGCCATTTCACCAGCCCTTCCCTCCCTTTCTTCCTTCCTTTGTCTCATTGTGTAGCTCTAGCTGTCTGGGAACTCATTATGTAGACCAGTCTGCCCTCAGACCACAGAGATCCAACTGTTTCTGCCTCCCAAGTGTTGGATTTAAGGCACATGCCATTATATCTGGCCTTTTGTTGTTGTTGTTGTTGTTGTTGTTGCTCAGGCTAACCTCAGACTTCCTGGGTAGCTGAGAATGACTTTTGATTGCCCTGCTTCTATCACCCAGGTGCTAAGATGACAGGAGTGTGCCACAATGCCCAACAAATTTTTTTTTGTTGTTTTTTTGGTTTTTTTTTTTTTTTTTTTGAACAGGGTCTTGCTTTATAACCTATCCTAGCCTCAAACCTGGATTGTCTAGCATATGCTGGTCTTAGAGAAATGTACTACCACGCCTGGCCTGGTGTCATAAATTTTCCAACTTTTTAAGTTTTATGTGTATATGTGTTTTGCCTGTGTGTATGTATATGCATCGTGTGCATGCTATGCCCTCAGAGTTCAAAAGAAGGTGTTGACTAGACCTGGAACTGAAGTTACAGATGGTTGTGAGCTACCTTACTGTGTGGGTGTCATGAACCAAACCTGAGTCCTTTGGAAGAATAACCAAAGTTTTTATCCACTGAACAATCTCTCCAGCCCCTTACTTATTTTTAGTTATTATTTATGTGTATGGGTGTTTTTCCTCAATGCATATTTATGTACCATATCTGTGCTTAGTGCTCATAGAAACCAGAAAATGTTGTCATATCCTTTGCTTCTGAAGTTATAGAAGGTTGTGAGCAGCCATGTAGATATTGGGATTTGAATGCTGGTCCAGTAAGAGCTCTCTTAAACACTGAACAATTATCCAGCTCCTTTAACTATTTTAATAGTTAAATAATAATAATAATTATTAAATTGTTAAATAAATACTATTATTATTAAATTGTTTAGCAACTATTTGTTAACTTCAGGGTAAGAATCCTTGTCTAGTGTGTACAAGACCCTAGAGTTAATCTCCAGATTGGAGGGGGGGGAAAATACCTTATCAAAATTTATCATTTGTAATTTCTAGGACCCCAAGAAAATGGCATTGAGGCCTCCAGGCTCTTAAGAACTAGGCTTTGTTGACTGACACTCTGACCCCAGTACCCTGAGCTCTTTGTCCATGACTACTCACTAGTTCTTTTTCTAGAAGACATGATCTGTTGTGTTGGATTGTTGGGAATGTTGGGATGAGTGGTTGTCAATATTTTTAACTGCATTTAAACTTCTTTTCAGTCTTGAACCCAGACAATAGTTTTGAAATATTGGTTGACCAGTCTGTTGTGAACAGTGGAAATCTGCTAAATGACATGACTCCTGCTGTAAACCCATCACGTGAAATTGAGGACCCCGAAGACCGGAAGCCTGAGGATTGGGATGAAAGGCCCAAAATACCAGATCCAGATGCTGTCAAGCCAGATGACTGGTAAATCTTGGCACTTCATCATTGAATATTAGCAAATAGTTTGCGTATTCCACATAGCTTGAACATCTAAATGTTGGTTGAATGAAATCAGATTGTTTAAATAACCTGTAATCTTGAGTATTCAGGAGGCTAAGGCAGAAGAAATATTGTAATGTGAAGCTGTAGTTGTCTAGCAGTGGCAGAGAGCGAACGAATTACAATATACAATAAATCCAAGTGGGAGTTTATTGATAGGGAGCTGGAAGTGTGAGGGGTGACAGTCAACTAGGAGAGAGAAGTGGTGAGTAAGAGTGAGGGGCAGGTGGAACTTGCTTGTAAGGGACCCTTTGTGTATGCATACAGAACCCTATGCAGCCACATGGTGTAGCCATGCAATGCATGACAACTGTAGGGCCCATGGGCTAGGTATTTGCCTGAATGCCAGTGGACACATCCTCTAAACTGACAGAAATGGGGCCAGTATAATGCCTGGATTCTAATATAAAGCTAGTTTGGGCTACAAAGTAAGACATTGTGTCCAATTGCAAGAAGAGAAGGGGGAGTTTATGTAATTATTATATATGAGAAGAGTACCAATTACTGGGTGGGAAAGAACCCAGTAGTAATGATATAAATTATCTCTCACCATTTTATAAACTACAGGATGCTAAAACTGTTGTGGTTTCTTTGCACTGACAGAGTTGACTTGCACTGACAGAGTGGCAGTCTCTTGATCCAGCCATTCCAGTGCTTCTTTCCTACTGGTTTTTAAGTTCTTGTGCTAGGGATTGAACCCAGGGTCTTCACATACTTACTAAGTGTGCGCTGTGTTACTGAGTGATACTCTACTGTATCCACATTTAAAGCTAACATTCTGAATTTTTTAATTGATATTTTCTCTTTATGTACATTGATGTTTTGCCTGCATGCATGTCTGTGTGAAGGTGTCAGGTTCCCTAGATACAGAGAGTTTTGAGCTGCTTTGTGGGTGCTGAGAATTGAACCCCAGGTCCTCTGGAAAAACAGCCAGTGTTCTTAACCAATGAGCCATCTCTCCAGCTGTCATGTTTTTGTTTGTTTGTTTTAGCTTTTAGGGTATTTTTGGTTTGTTTAATAAAAATATTTCTTGAAATTTATTTTTGAGACAGAATCTTTTGAGACAGAAACTACTGTATAGACCAGGATGGCCTCAACCTAACAGGGATCTATCTGCCTCCCAAGTGCTTGAATTATAGGTGTGCACAACCACACCCAGCTAACTTTAAATTTGTGTTTATTTTTATGTTGAGCATTTTTTCCTCTGATTCTTTATTATTCCTACAGTTCCAGTAAAGAAATGTCTTCATGATCCTTGGCTGCTGTTTTCAATTAAATTTCAGTAGGTCCAGATACTTGATTTACAAATATTTTCTAAGTTGAATTAGTTCAGTTTTCTAAGAGACAACATTGACTGCTTTGCTTCTCTGGCCAGTGTTGTCATAGCTGGTGTTTTCTGTTTAAGGGATGAAGAGGCCCCTGCTAAAATTCCAGATGAAGAGGCCACAAAGCCTGAAGGCTGGCTAGATGATGAGCCTGAGTATATCCCAGACCCTGATGCAGACAAACCAGAGGATTGGTGAGCATTTGAATTTGCTTTTAGAATTACCTGTTATTTTGTTCTAAATTAAAAGCTATGGGTGTGATGTTGTAAACTTTTGATCACAGCACTGGGGAGGCAGAGGCAAGCAGATATCTATGAGATTTGATGCCAGCTTGGCCTACAATGTCAGTTCCAGAGCAGCCAGGGTTGTCTGTTATACATAGAAACCTTCTGTCTTGGAAAAATATGAGTAAATAAATAAAATGATAAATGTGTGCATGCACACACACACACACACACACACACACACACAAACACACAAACACAAGGAAGCAAGGAAAAAGAAAAGAACCCAGGTGTGTTGGTGGACATTTTAATCTCAGCACTCAGAGGCAGGCAGAGCTTTGAGTTCAAAGCCAGCCTGATCTACAGAGAATTCCTCGACAGCCAGGACTACACAGAAAAATCCTGTTTTAACCCCCCCCCCCCAAAATGCAATAAGTACAGCCAAATACCCAAGTTTATACAGACTTTATACTAAATTTCATTGTGTAAAAACAAAATTGATCTTTTATGAAAGATTATTGCTACTGGAAATGAGATACTGTTCTGTAGTTTGCTGCTGTTACAGCTCCAGCTGCAGCTTGAGAGCATAGGGCTGGCTCTTCGCTTGTAATTTGTTTATACCTCCACAGGGATGAGGATATGGATGGAGAGTGGGAGGCTCCTCAGATTGCCAACCCTAAATGTGAGTCGGCCCCTGGGTGTGGTGTCTGGCAGCGACCTATGATTGACAACCCCAATTATAAGGGTAAATGGAAACCTCCCATGATTGACAATCCTAACTACCAGGTTTGTGTCTATTGATGCTTTAGTTGTTTTTATTAATCTGTTTCTATCTGGGTAGAAGCTTGAGCAGTAGTGAAGGTAGCAGATTTGATGACTGTATTCAAGATGTTGAATCAAGAAGAGAAAGTTGAATAATAGGCTAAACATAAAACCTAAAACAGCAAAGAAAAGTGTTCACAATTGCTATGTGACCTTTGTTTAAAAAGGAAAGTAGAAGCCGAGCAGAGGTGGTGTGTGCCTTTAATGCTTTAATCCTGGCATTTGGGAGGCAGAGTCAGAAACCTTGCCTTGAAACACCATAAACAAGTAAATAAATAAATGAATGAGTGTGACGTAGAAGAACTTACATGCCCTGTTGTCAAGTGTCAGGGTTGCTTCAGCCACAGGATCCAGATGTTAGATTGGCTCTAAGGGAATTGTGATGGGAGTTTGATCTTGCCATGTAAAGTCAGATCATTGCTTGGTCTCATTGGTTTTCTTCACCTGCCAAAAGACAGGTGCACATGAAGTGACTGGAATATGTATAATGCAGTTGTGAAGCCCCAGTTGTATTCTGGGAATGTGTCTATTCAGATCTTTGCAAAGAAAACTATAATCATTCATTTCCACTTAGACTTTAAGATGTGAGGTATAGCTAGCTACGTCTGTATACATATACTGTGTATGCTTTTCTATTGTAAAATGTTTATAGTTGTACATTTAGATAAACAAGATGAAATAAAAATTGTACTTCGGCTTGACATTTAGATGTATGGATGTGTCAGTACATGCCTATAATTCTAACACATGGTTATCGGCATGAGGACCAGGACTTGAAAGGCCGACTAAAAATATAATTAGGAGAATCAGGAGTAGTTTGAGGATGTCCTAGGCTTTGTGAAACCTTATTTAATAAAACCAAACCAAATTGACATTTAACAATTATTCTATAGACAGCCACCTAGTGGGTTGTTTTGTTGAGGATTAGTATTGAGACTGAATCCAGTGTCTCATGCATGCTAGGCAAGCTCTGTACCTCTGAAGCACATCCCTAGCCATCACTGTTTGAGAGTCATGGCAGCTAAAACCATTGTTACACACGTGTCAGGATATCTGTAGTCAGTACTTTTTTAGTTATTGTTTAGAGGTAAATTACAGTTGAAGTCTATAAATTTTATTTTAAATCACCACTGGGAAATGGCTTTACTGACTACGTTCCACCAACACTTGATAAGAGTAGAGTGGGCTGCACAGAGCCACCATGGATTGGTTCAAAACAAGATCTGGAGGTTGAAAATTGAGTTGGGTGGAATCCAGAGATCAGAGTATAAAAACATCATTAGTGTTTATTGTTCTGTTGTTTGTTTAAATTTGATAGTTAATGGTTCTCTCCATTGAACATGCAAAATGAATCTTACAGATTTTCTTTTATTTTTATCTGAAATGGTGTTTTGAAACTCCTTTTTTCTCCTCTCCCCCTGCAAACCAAACCCCCAAAACTAGGGAGTTTGGAAACCAAGGAAAATACCAAATCCAGATTTCTTTGAAGACCTGGAACCTTTTAAGATGACTCCTTTCAGTGCTATTGGCTTGGAGCTCTGGTCCATGACTTCCGACATTTTTTTTGACAACTTTATTATTAGTGGTGACCGCAGAGTAGTTGATGATTGGGCCAATGATGGGTGGGGCCTGAAGAAAGCTGCTGATGGGGCTGCTGAGGTTAGTGAGTGTTTATTACTGTGCATTTGTATCTGCTTCTGGGGGGAACTGATTACTTGGTGAAAAGCAGAGTTTGTTTTGCTTTGTTTAGTATTTAGACCTGATTCTATTAGTCTCATATTCTGGCTTTAGAGTCCTGTATGTGTGTGCCTTATGCGTGCTTGCGTGTTTACCATTTAAGTATGCTTTAATGTATTAACATTGCTGAATCTTAGTTTACCCCTTTTATGGGATTTTCAAGTAACTAATAGTGTGGCCAAAGAGCTGGTATGAAGACATTACATTCTTACCTCTGTTTCCTGAGTAATGGGCCTTTTTGTGGGTATGATAAGGCACCTTTTGCTGTGTCTATGTAGGTGAAACCTCATGGTGGCAAGACAGGAAAATGGAGGCTTTTTTTTTTTTTTATCTTCCCCGCCCCCGGGGGCTTTTTTCTATTTTCCTTATGTGTATCTTAGTTTGACTTTGAAAAGGAAACAACTTAAGTTGCACACATGCCTTGATTAAACATGGAACAATCAGTCTAGCCTGTATTTGGTATCAAAAGCCAGTTCTCTGAATTATTGTTTTGTTTTTCAGCCAGGTGTAGTGGGGCAGATGCTGGAGGCAGCTGAAGAGCGTCCATGGCTCTGGGTGGTCTACATTCTGACTGTAGCTTTGCCAGTGTTCCTTGTGATCCTCTTCTGCTGTTCTGGAAAGGTAGGATGCCTCTTTAGAGCTACTTTTAGAATGAGCTCTTTTGATGTTAATGAAAAAATAACTAACATTGTATTAACTGAGATTTTCTTTAGTAGTTGTTTGATAAGTACTTGATTATTATTTTTGCATTGACTTTTTTTTTTTTAAACAAGTTTACTTTTGGGTTTGAGCCAGGGTAGGTGACAACTTCTATCTCTGCCAGACTTCAAAGGAGGCTTTCTAGCACAGGTCCTCTGACCACCTTAAATAACAATTAAAAAAGTAAAATAGAAACATTTATTTAAAATTAAAACCAACCTTTGAATGTGACAAACAACAGCATTCAACTCAAAATAGCATCCTACTAATGGAGTGAGCGTTTTATTCTGCACAATCAGGACATATTGGCAAACCTGGGATAGGATGTAGGGACACTGGGCAGGGCTGTCACCTAGTTCTCCTTGCCTGGCTCCCCTCTCTAGCAAGTAGACCATGGTTGTGTTGACTTGTAAAACCTTAGCCACCATTTCTCAGTGCCCATTGTGCTCAGATGACAGGGTTTGTCACTCCGTTCAACTGTTCTTAATGTTCCATTTAGATATAAAAAAAAAAAAAGGAATAACTTAGATATGAGATCAACCATCTGGGCACAAATCAGTTTTTCTCCTGATGTTATTTTATTCTTATCTTTTGTTATTTGACCTGTAGTTATTCATGCATTTCTCCCTCCTTGCTTTTACTCTCTCAAAGCAATACTTCTTAAAACTGTACATGCAGATTTTAAAGCTTCAGTGTTTTTCTTATTCAGACCTTGTTGCACACTGTCTGGTAACTTAGGATTGGACCTGTATATATGGCACTCTGTCAGAGTCAAAGGTCTCTTTCCAACCTTACCTTCACCACTCTTGGGAGTATCTGTATCTGAGTCACCTTGACAAGCTAGGCCTGGACTTCCTGCCTGGACCTTTTTCTTATTTATTCTATTTTGGTACCGCTTTCGCTCTGCTTCCCTCATTTTCTCTCCTATAAAAAATGAATTAGAATTATATCTTTCATGTTTCTGCATATCTGCCCTGTACACAGCCTTGGACATATTTTGCCCACAGACATTTAGGAGTTGAGGGGTAATACATTTGTGACAACATATACATGGTTCTTGCACTTGGTAACATTTCAGAAACAGTCCAATGCTATGGAGTACAAGAAGACAGATGCTCCCCAGCCAGATGTGAAGGAGGAAGAAGGGAAGGAAGAAGAGAAGAACAAAGGGGATGAAGAGGAAGAAGAAGAGAAGCTTGGTGAGTGGTGCCTAGAACTCTGTCCTAAATCCTGACTAACAGTACATATTACAGGAAAGATTGTTTTTATGCTCATTATTGTCAAAGCCAGATGTGAAGGTTTGTTCAATTGTTTTATTTTATGTCTTAGAAGAGAAACAGAAAAGTGATGCTGAAGAAGATGGTGGCAGTGGCAGTCAAGATGAGGAAGATAGAAAACCTACAGCAGAGGTAAAGGGGGCTAATACCTCCAGCCTTCTAAGCTGAGAGTATATTTATTAAATGGGTTTTTTAAAATTAGTGTGTGGGGGGGTGTCTGTGAGTGCAAGTGCTTGAAGATGCCAGAGGATCTTATTTGGTCTCAAAAGGTATTTTTCTGTATAGAAACTTTATTTTATTTATTTATTTGTTTGTAATATGTAGAAGTTGGGAGAGAAAAATATGCTGAGAGGGGAGTATTGAGTTTAACAGTCCTGTACATTTATGTCTCTTCAGTGTCTCCTCAAAGGTATTTCTTGCATACTACTACATTTTAAACTTTTTGAGATAGGGTTTCATATATCCCATGCTGACATTGAACTCTGTAGCCAAGGATAATTATTGAACTTCTGACCTTTCTGCCTTCATGCCTGGTATTATAGGTGCATGTTCCACCCTACTTATTTTATGTGGCACTGTGGGTGGGTGTTCTTAAGAGCACCTGGGTTCAATTGTTGGCACCTACATGGTGGCTCACAACTGTCTGTGTAACTCTAGTCCCAAGGGAATCTAGTGCCCTCTTCTGGCTCCAAGGGTACCAGGTATACAGTGTAGATACACATCCAGGCAAATACTCATAAAATAAAAATAAATAATCCCCTCCCACATGAAAGAAAAAATTGATAGGTTTGAGGAAAGTACATGCTTTTGGAAAAAGGACTCAAATTGAATACCTGTAATCCCACTACCTAAAACAGTATATACTTTTCCTCCTGTTTTTTCCCCAATTGTGAATTAAATGGCTATGGAAATTTGGCAAAAAGTTTGTTTTTAAATATGCTAATTATATGGTGAACTTCTCTTCTTTTCATCTAAATAGGAGGATGAAATTTTGAACAGATCACCAAGAAACAGAAAGCCACGAAGAGAGTGAAACAATCTTAAGAACTTGATCTGTGTTTTCCTCCCTCCCTTCCCCCTGCAAGTATGGTCCTAGGAGAGGGCCTGGTATACCTTAGGTGGGAACTCAGAAAACCTCAAGACGCCACCATCTACAGGTTCCAGTGGATACTAGTCTGTAATTTTAAACATCTAGCAGTAAATAATTGCAATTGTAACGGACCCTATTTCTGTAGAAAAGAACATTTAACATAATAATGGTTGTGAAATGTAACATGAAGCAACTAACTTGTGTTTTTGTTTTGATGTTTTTAAAATCTTTGGGTTTCCCCCCCTTTGTTTTCTTTTTCTGGTTTTTTGGGTTTTTTTTTGTAGAATTTTTGCCAGTTTAAAATCTTGGCTTAATTTAATATATTAATCTGTTCATGCAGAAATAACACCAACATTAGGAATGCTAGGGGGAATGAATTGCAGTTTTTATAACAATTTTTTTTAAGTTTGGTATTAAAACATTCATGTGTCTCTGTCCCAAAAATTGTAATCACGTTCAAGTGCAGTCATTGTGATTATAATCTTGTTTTGTGTGCTTCCATTACTTAATTCCTCCTAAGGATATAAGAGAGGAATTGGATGGAAGCCCAAATTTATATCAAAGTTCCTTTTGAGTTGTATTGAATAGACCCAAAAAGAACTAAAAGGAGACTTTTCACTTGGTGTTGGTCAGATCATAAAGTGCAGTGTTGTGTTGTCCTTGGGACTGCTCCATTCACAGACAGCTTTGCAGAGGAGAGGAGCTGGCTTAATGCAGCAGTTCACACTGCACTTCCCATACAGGAGGCCAGACAGCACGTGACCTCTGGAACTCAAGGGTTTTTAAGGAATGCTGGTGGTGCCTCAGTAGACAATTTCATCACTTGTTCCACTGTGTTAACACTGTTTTCCTCACGGGTCTCCTCAGTCCCCAGCTTTCTCTGCTATGCATTTTCTTCACAGTGCAGCTTGCAGTCCGTTGCTGAAAATTATAAGCTCTGCATAGTGTTAGCTTTACTGTGATTACATCTGTTTCTTATTTTAAGCAGGCCCATACCTTTCCAGGGTCCAACTACAAGATAGATTACAGACTTCATTAGTGTCTATTTCTTTCACTCTGTGTAGACTTTAGAAAGTCTAATCCAGAGGTGGGCCAATTCAGAATTAACTGTAATTGAACATAGGCTAAAAGTGTTTATGGGAGAATTGACACATAGCATGAGTTATTTGACTTTTGTAGGATATTTAAAATCTTCATTTGCAGTTCATGTAACAGTTGTGTCTTAAAATTCGCACAATAAAGCAGTCCTGTTCAAAATTTTTTTTATTGTGGCTTGAAGAATTTTTTTAAAGTGAATTTAGAGTTGTTTTTCATGTGGAATGCAGATGGGTGCTAGAAGAGTCTCTCCCGCATCACTATAGTGTGATGATATCATTATTATACTACACTGAAATGTATTCAGAAACAGCTGTTTCAAGTTTCTTCTTTTTCCAGAGGCGATCCAGTTGTACCGATGATACTGTTCCTTGCACTGAATATATATAAACACTCCACAGTGTTTATATTGGGGAGATACTGGGAAAGAAAATATATTTGTAATGGATGAAGGCTGTGTTATTTGTTGTCTTTTTAAACACTGGTTCATTTCATTTCTTTTGAGGATGGAATGCATTTTTCTTGCTGTTCAGTGCTTTATCCCCATCTTTTGTTTGTGGTCACAGTACCATAGCTATGTAGCAAATGTTACCAAATTGTATAGAGTGAAATAAACAGTTACTAGCAAGAATTGAATACACGTCTTCAGGTTTCTCCTTGAAGCAAACATGGTGATGATTGCTTTTTAGAAATCTGTTTATCTATTTAGTCATTCCACATTGACATGTTTCATGCCTACTTTATCTCACTGACAGATTTCTTTATATCATTGGTGATGTCATTGCCTTTCTGGGACCCTCTTCCTCCTTAAAATGTCTGACACATTAATGAATGACCAGCAGTCATCTTACGAAAAGCTTACCGACTGGTGTTATAGCTCAGCAGGTAGAACTGTTAAGCATGCGCAAAGCGCCATAGGTTTTATTCTCTGGCACGGAATTAAAAAAAAAAAACTCTTACATTCTGATAGCCTATGCTGGATTCCTTGTTGCCTTGTTGTAAAATGCCCACTCCTTCAGCTGTGGTCTTCTGTTTCTTGTCCACAATGTACACTTTCAGATTGTTGCGTTACTACATGGTGTTACATTAAAGCCCTGTGTTAAGTCTGCTTTTGACTGGACTTTATGATACCCTTAGATGTGTTTTACTGTTTGAATAATGGTTTGATCTTTTCATTGGCTACTGTAGAAGAGTTTGGTTCAGTCTTGTATTTAACTTCCTCTGTCCAGTAATGGTTTAGTCATATCACTGTGTAAAATGAACAACAGCTCAAACCGGGAACCTTTTTTATGTTTTTTTTTTCTTTCAGTGCTGAAATTTGAACTGTTGTGTTACCACTGAACTACACCCTCTCCTAAGATAATTTTTAAGATGTATGGAAACTATTTTAATGTTTTTATTAGAAAATAATCTTTGTGCCAGTTGTGGTGGCATACACCTTTAGTCCTAGCATTGGGGAGACAAGAGACAGGCAGATCTCTATGAGTTCAAGGGCAGCCTGCTCTACAGAGTGAGTTCCAGGGCAGCTAAGTTTGTTACACAGAGAAATACTGTCTTGAAAAACCAGAAAGGGTGGGGGGGTAATCTTTGCTTTGGCTCCATATTTGAGATTATTGAAAGTCAGACTGAAGATATTTTGTGTTTAAGGTTTTAGCTTGCTGAAGTGATACATTATACACAGTATATGTAATGCTTCTAGTTTTGAAGACAACTTTATATTTCTAGCTGGTCATAATGGTGCATCCCAGCCCACACGATGCAGAAGCAGAATAAGTAAGGTCAGCCTCAGCTAGACGATGCTTTTAAGGCCAATCTGGAGTACTTAACACGTCTCAAAAAGTTTCATGGCTGGGTGTGTAGTAGTAAGTGGTAATGGCGTTGTATGCTTGAGGCCCTGGATTCAACCCTTCAGTACTGCACACAAAAAGTTAAGATTGCTCGTTTAACTTGATTGTTATTGGAATGTTTGGGTACTGGTAAACAGGACACCATTTACCTTTGTAGCCCACTTCCTCTAAAACTTAAAAAAAATCTTGTTTTTCTACTTACATTTGGCTGTTAGCTTTTTAAAATAAAACTTTCATGAACCCTTGTAAGAGGTTAAGAGTAACATGTTTGAGCTGGTGGTGTCATCTAGTGCGAACCTCGCAGCATCTCCTGTAGCAGACAATATCCATTAAGAGTAATTTTTTGGGGAAAAAAAAAGTAATTTTTTGGTTCTTTCCTGGCTTGTTTCCTTCGCCCATTTGCTTGCTAGCATCACTGGAACCTAGTGTCTTTGGGTTGGAGTTTGAGTCACTCAGTTTTATATGCCGATCGGTTTTAAGTGTAAGCCCCTGGGGATCGAATTAACTCCCGTTTCTGCTAGTGAGGCTGAGAACTGCTTCGCGCTTTTCCCCCTCCAAGTAATGAAATTTGCTGACAGTAACAATGATTCCTAATAGATCTGCCAGCTATAATGGGGGAAACTTCTACTAGGTCACTCAAACAATTATGGAGCTGCACGTAAGGAATTAGGTCAGAAATGGATGACCTCGGAATAGTGTGGGCAGACTGAAAATGTAGATCGCTTTGGGTGTCTGGGTCTGGCGGCTTCTACCACTCTCGGATTTGCCCCGCTTTCCTCGCGAACCCGGAAGGGACTGCCTTCTATGGGCGGTGTTGAGAAAACGTGGCTCCTCTTAGATAGGCTGCTGTCAGTCACAAGTCTACTCCTCAGCACTGAGCCCGCCTCGGGGCTTCCCTTCCCTTCTCGCCTGAGTGTTCAGTTTAAATACCCGAGCATCCCTACAGTGCTTGTCCCCACGCCCTCGAGCAGCGGGTTTCGTCTGGTTGGGCAAAGCTGCTGTCCATCAGCAGTGACGCAGGATTCGCCGGCCCGGGCCCCGCCCTCTTCCGAAAGCCCCGAAAACAATTTTAAGATGGCGGCGGCAGCGGCGCGGAAAACAATGGGGCAGTGGTGCCGGGGACAGGCCAAGGCCTGAGGCGGGCGGCGTGCGCTGGCCTGGAGTCGGGCCGAGCGGGGTCGGAGGAAGACCCACCGCCGCGCCCGAACCCGCTACACCGCCCGCCGGGGCATGGCGCGGCCGTGAGGCGGACCGGGGCCGCCAGAAGCGGAGGAGCCCGAAGTGCCAGCCGGCGCCGAGAGGCTCGGGCCCGGCCCGCGCCGCCCGCGGCCCATGGTGCTGCCCACCTGCCCCATGGCGGAGTTCGCGCTGCCGCGGCACAGCGCGGTCATGGAGCGCCTCCGCCGGCGCATCGAGCTGTGCCGGCGCCACCACAGCACCTGTGAGGCCCGCTACGAGGCCGTGTCTCCCGAGCGCCTGGAGCTCGAACGCCAGCACACCTTCGCCCTGCACCAGCGCTGCATCCAGGCCAAGGCCAAGCGCGCCGGCAAGCACCGGCAGCCGCCCGCCGCCGCCGCCCCGGCCCCGGCAACCGCTCCGGCCCCCGCCCCGGCCCCAGCGGCCGCGCGCCTGGACGCAGTCGACGGTCCGGAGCACGGCCGCCCGGTTGCGGTGAGTACGGCAGACTCCTGCCGCATCAGCCCTTTCTCCCGAAAATGCCTCCCCCGGCGTGGATCAGGCCTCGGGGAAACTTCCCCGGGCATCTCCACTTCTGGGTCTGGGTCCTGGGAGGAGGCTAACATGGCAGGGAGCTGAGCGCTTGTCATCTTCGGGAAGTGGCACTGCGGTGTACTTTGGGAAAACGTTACTACGGTGGGGACTTTGAGGGAAGTCGGGGCCGGAAAGGCAGAACTTTAGTTGCTGATAAGCTTTTCTTCCAAACTTGATTGCCGACTGTTGAGAACTTCATCTTGTAACAAGACCCGCGTTGGAGGTTTCTACGATGTAGGGCGTTCTGGCACAGTAGGCCTGGCCTCCTTTAGTCTGCAAATGTTGATTGGATCCTTACTCTGTGGAAGGTCCGGAGCTGTAGGCAGGATTAGAGCTTTAATATGGAAATAAGTCTCCCTACAGTTGACAGTATCCTATGGCTTTCGAATGGCAAATTGAAAAGCCTTTGGAAGCTTCAGTAAACTATATGGTCTGCTCATTGAGTTGCATTAAGAAGTATTACTTTTTTAGGGAACCCTGGAATTTTGTGAAAACGAGAGCCTTGCTATACTATTGACAGACAGTTCCAATTTTAACCTGCTAAGCCTTTTTAAACTCTCTGATAATATTAATAGTTGTTGAACGGGGGAAACGACGGGGGAAACGACGTTAGTTGTTGGTCAGTTGTGGCCTTTGGCTTTTTTAGTAGCTGATCCTGAGATTTATTGGTTAGAGGTGTTGCCTCTCTGAAAAGGGAAACCTGGGGGGGTTAATAAATTCTTGGTAATTTAAAAGTAAAAGTTTACAACACTTAAATTATTCATTAATCCTAATTCATGTCTTTATTATCTCTCACTTGGTCCATTGTAATACTCTTTCCTGGGTGATTGTAAAACTGGTGTTAGACTTTCAGTCACTTAATACCCTTCCTCTTGAAATGTTAGAAACCTTTCTCTTTCTGGAAGGGAGGAAGTTTAATTTCTTGTTGGCTTTTGGGACCAGTCCGACCTAACCTTTTTTCCCATATCCCCCACAGAATTACTGTTTTCATTCTTTCCCACGTTCATTTGCTGCTGGTCTAGAAGGCTGAATCACTGGGTTCTGACCCAGCTGGGCAAGGCTGTTCATCCCCACTTTTCTCACCTGTAAACCAAGGCTATGCTGCGCTCCTTATGAGGTTGCTTGGAGGAGTCAGATGAGTATGAGGTCAGGTGTGGTAGTTCATGCCCAGAGGCCGGCAGGAAGGAGAAATGAGTGTGGCTGTGGGGAATGTCACGAGCTGAAAGATGGCTAGCAGGGTCTCAGTGCTCTACAGAGCTCTTCCATCTTTCAGCTCCCAGCCCACCAGAACCTCCTCTGTCAGTAGTTATGAAATATACTTCTGCTATTTGTTTTCAGCGTAGTCTCCTATTATTTCAGCCACTCTGTGTCCTGCCAGGTAGACTGTATGCTTTTGGAGTCCATCTATATTTTAGGCTTTCTGTATATTTGTTGAGTGATTGATAATGAACTTGGTTGTGCTTTACCCAAAATGACTTAACTGAATGAGCTGTCTTTTCTAACAAGTCTTGAAGGAAAGATTCCCCAGCTCTCCCCCAATCCCTCCTGGGAATTGGGCCTAGGACTTTGTACTTACTAGGTGTTTTAGTCAGGGTTTCTATTGCTGTGAAGAGACACATGACCATGACAACTCTTTAAAGAAAAACATTTAATTGGGGTTGGCTTACAGTTCAGAGGTTTAGTCCAGTATCATCATGGCAGCATGCAGTCAGACATGGTTTGTGCTGGAGAGGTAGCTGAGACTTCTACATCTGGATTGGCAGACAGCAGGGAGTGAGTGACTCTGGGCCTAGCTTGAGTATCTGAAATTGCAAAGCCCACCCCTAGTGACACACTTCCTCCATCAGGGCCGCTCCTAATTCAAACTGATAGTGCCAAATAAACCTGTGGGGGCCATTTTCATTCAAGCCACCATACTATGTAAGTTCTTTACCACCAAATTACACTGCTAACCCTACAGAAAGACTTTTGAGAGTAGTGGTGGTCATCCCAATTGAAATAGATTATGAAGGCTCTTTAAAAAAAACATACTTTTGGGGCTGGAGAGATGACTAGCAGTTAAAAGCATTGACTGCTCTTTCAGAGGTTCCAGGTTCAGTTCCCAGCACCCTTGTGTCAGCTCACAACCATCTGTAACTCCAGGTTCAAACCTTCTGCCACCCTCAGACATGCAGGGGGGAAACCAATTAACATAAAAATTATTAAATATATAATACTATAATTTTATAAATACTTGCACATATAAGCACTTTCCTTGAACACCTCCTAGAAAGAACATTAATGGTGTTTGAATTTGTGTTTAAATCTGTGGTAAAATTTTAGAATTTACATAATTTTATGTTTTTTATTTCTGAATTACTAGAGAAAATTTGAGTTCCCATCCAGTGTTTTTTTTTTTTTTTTTTTTGTTCGTTTGTTTTTGTTTTTTGGGTTTTTTTTTTTTTTTTGAGATAGGACTTCTTTGTAGCCTGGGAGCCTGTCCTGGAACTCACTTTGTAGACCAGGCTGGCCTCAAACTCACAGAGATCTGCCTGCCTCTGCCTCCCGAGTGCACCACCATTGCCTGGCTCCCATCCAGTGTTTTTAAAAGAAATGGTAGAACTTAAATCTGGCAGGACTTGGTGGTACATGTCTGTGATTCCAGCACTCAGGAGCAGACAGGAGGATGACTGCAATTTCAAAGTGAGCTAGGCCAGCTAGGTCTTTGTAGGGGAAGCCTATCTTTAAGGAAGGGTGGGAAGAGGGTCATAGAAGAGATGGCTTAGCAATTAAGAGCACTTGCTTCTCTTATAGAGAACCAGGTTTGGTTTACAGCATCCACATGGCATCTAACCATCTGTAACTCCAGTTCCAGAAGATCCAGTGCCCCCTTCTGGCCTCTGAGGATACTGGGCACATATGTGATGTACAGACATATATTTAGGCACACACTCAAAAAAATTGAATATAAAAACTTTTTTTTTTCCTGAGACACAGTTTATCTGTGTAGCCCTGGTTGTCTTGGAACTTACTCTGTAGACCAGGCTGGAACTCAGATATGCACCTAATACTTCTGCCTGCCAAGTGCTGGAGTTAAAGGCGTGCATCACTAAGCCTAGCTAGAAAAAGGCGGATCTCTGTGAGTTCGAGACCAGCCTGGTCTACAAGAGCTAGTTCCAGCGCAGGCTCCAAAGCCACAGAGAAACCCTGTCTCGAAAAACCAAAAAAAAAAAAAAAAAAAGTTTCAAAAGCACTTTGAGTCTGACTTATCAGTAAGTCAGTAAGTCCTTTGAGTGTGAAACCTGACCTGACAGACCGTGTCAGGTTGATGTTACCATGTTAAACCTTGACCTGAGTGTCTTCAGACTTGAAACTTTAGAGTGGATTTCTTCTTTATGGAGGAAGGACCCTTTTCACTCAGAGCTGTTCAGCCTGGGGATGGGGCCCAGAAGGTAGGTATCACTAAGGAAACTGGTGTTTCCATTTTAGAGGGGAAAAGAGGCCTTGACTCTGTAGGATTTTGACTTGGAGAGCACAACTTTGAATTTCCTTACTACATTTTAAAAAATTTTATGTGAGTGCATGTGGGTGGGTAGGTGCAAGCCACAACATGCCTGTGGGAATTGGAAGATAACTTGCTGAAGTTGACTCTCCCCTCCTACTAAGTGGGCCTCAGGGATTGAACTCAGGTCATCAGGTTTCATGGCAGACACCAATACTAGCTGAGCCATCTTGACAACTGAAGAACACAGCTTTGCAAAGAGATGAAAAAGAACACCTCTTATTCCTAATTTTTGACAGTTGTGTGTTTATTTGATCTCATTCATCTTTCCTGAAAGACTGTTAAATATGCCCCACTCACCCACTTCCAGTTTTGTCAAGCTGTTAGGCCATCACTGCACAGCCAGAGTTCCCTAACTGGTAGCATACCTTGTATGTGACGAGATCAGATATTGCTATAAGTGTTCCCCTTTACTTCATGTTGTTTTCTTCTGAAGATAACATACACACCCACCCAGCAAGAATGGGAACACGTACGCCCTAGCAAGGGCCCGACCACTCTGCTGTGTTAGAGATGAGTCAGGAACAATACTTCAGTCTTTTTTCTATCCTGGCTTTTGAGGAATGAGTCTGTTAGGTTTTCTTTGAAATATGCTCTTAGAAAAAAAAATACTAGGATCCTACTTTGCTTGTTTGTTTTTGTGCGTGTTGGGAGTGGGGTGTATGCACAGGTGGTGGTGTACTGCAGTTTGTGCATGTTGGGAGGGGGTGTATGCACGGGTGGTGGTGTACTGCAGTTTGTGCGTGTTGGGAGGGGGTGTATGCACGGGTGGTGGTGTACTGCAGTTTGTGCGTGTTGGGAGAGGGGTGTATGCACGGGTGGTGGTGTACTGCAGTTTGAGTGTAGATAGCAAAGGACAGCTTTTAGGAGTTGGTTCTCTCCTGCCATGTGGGTTCCAAGGAACAAACTCAGGTTGCAAGTTTGTGGGCAAGCCCCTTTACTCACTGAAATAGCTAACTGGTCCTAAATACTAGTATCCTAGTAGCATGATTGCTTTCTTTTTATTGCTAGAGTATAGAAAATTATCCACCATTTCATAAAAACTTTCATTCTTTGAGTGAAAGTGGTCTCCTATATTAGCATGGGTAGTTTATTTCTATAATAAAATGTTATGAAGGTTTATTCCAAGTTTCTCTATGGACTTTTGTTAGACTTTTGCTACTAAGTTAAGAGGAACTTAGCCTAAGGGGTTATGACAGTTGACAAAATGTTGACAGTTGCATTGCAGCCTATTCATCCCTGAAGCTGCTTTCTCCACCTCATTTAGTAATGAGCAACTCCTCTCATTTAGCTTATTTGTTTTGTTTGTTTGGTCTGGCTTTTGTTTGTTTGTTTGTTTGTTTTTGAGACAAGGTCTCCCTACAGAACAGACTGTCCTGGAGCTCACAGAGATCCACCTCTGCCTTTGCTTCTTGAGTGCTGGGATTAAACGTGTGTCCCACTGTGCACATTTTAATTTGTCATTCACGGGGAAGCACTACATCAGTAGTACAAAGGTTACTTTGTTGTGCAGGGCGGTGCTAGCACACACCTTTAATCCCAGTACTTGAGAGACTCAAGTACTGGAAAGAAAATCAGAAGAAGCTAAGAGTTTGCTTCTTAGAGCAAACTAAGGAGGATCTCATGGGTTCAAGGACAGCCTAGTTTACAGAGTGAATTCAGGACAGCCAGGGCTACTTAGAGGAAACCCTGTCTGGAAAAACAAAAAAGAATACTTTGCTTTGATTGAGCTATTGTCACTTTTGGGCTCCAGTTGCTTTGTAATTTGTACATTGCTTCCCCTCCCAAAGCCCTACTCTTTGTTCTAAAGATTCACATTTCTCTGCTCCCAGTTACCCAGCGTGTATTGCCTAAGACTGGAAATTCACATGAGAATTACATCAGTAAATTAATTCAAAGACTACATCTTCCTGGCCTGGCAGTGGTGCGCATGCCTTTAATCCCATCACTTGGTAGGCATAGACAGGCCGATCACTACATTCAAGTCCAACCTGGGCTACAGAGAAACCCTGTCTCAAAAAGCAAAGAAACAAAAAAATTCTTTTTAAGCACGAAGAAACTACTGTACTGTGATTGTGGCGGCTGGGGCATTCTTTTGTTTTTAAAGATGACTGATGTGGCTTCAGAATCCCATTTTCCCCCGGGGCCTCCCACCCTCTCCTGTGATAGTCATCATTTCCTTTCTCACTGAGCCTGTCCTTTTAGTTTGAAAACAAGAGCAAACACTCTGCACTCAGTCTTTTCGCTTGTTTTCTCACTTTCAAACTCACATTCTGTGGTCTTCCTTCCCTTTTTGTCCTTTCCACCTGTACTTAACTAGCCCATTGTTATCTGTTGTTTACCCCTCCTACTTTTCTGAAATTGTCTCCTTAAAGGACACCAAAGATGGTATTGCCAGATTCAGTGGCTTCTTAGTCATCGTTCCTAACTTCCTCCTCTGACAAACTCTTAGCTTCTTCTGATTTTCTTTCCAGTTCTCACTCTGTGTCTGTGTGTGTGTGTTTCTCAGTCTCCTTCCTGTTTCCCTTAGTTCATGTAATAGTATTTGAGCTACTGTGTGGGGCAGAGTGCTGTCAGTACTAGACGTATACCAGTGAAAAGACAAATTAAAACTTGGCTGCTGTGGAGATAAAGGATCAGTAACTTTAAAAGTTAACTCTTTCTAGATGTGTACTTAAGAGCCCAGCTGCTCAGAAGGTTCAAAGGAGGTTCTCCAGTTTGAGACCAGCCTGGGTAACTTAATAAGACCGTATTCAAAATAAATACATTTATTTATTTATAACACAGGGTCTCACTGTGTGGTCCTGGTTGGCCTGGAGCTCAAGGGATCCACCTTCCTCTCCCTCCTGAGTGCTGGGGTTAAAGGTGTGTGCCACTACGCAACCAAGATGCTCTGTTCTTATTTGGACCAAAGAGGAGGACATTGGCTGGCTGAAAGTCTTAAGAAAGAGCATTCCAGATAGGCCCACCTGCACAGATTTTCTGTGTGTGAGCGGAAAGGTAGGTGGCTGGCAGGTAGGTAGCTATTAGGTTATGGTAAGCAGGGACAGAAGTCAGGTTTGTTGGAAAATGGGAAGCGGTAGGGATTGAAACAGAAATATGATCTAGCTTTGCTTCAAGGTTTTATTTTTAATTTTTATTATGTTTATTTACTGTATGAGGGAGGATACATGGGTTTATTTAATAGCAATTTCCTCTTTCTACCATGCTGGACCCAGGGTAACTCAGGTTATCAGACTTGGTAACAGTATCTTTTTTACCTACTGAACCATCTCACTGGCCCCTGCCTTTGCTTTTTTTTAAAGATCATTTTGGTGCCAGGTGGAAGATTTTGGTGGTTGGTGAAAGTTCCTGAAGGCAAAGACACAGTTCTGGATTGCTAGACTAGGTAGTTTGACCATGTTGAGAAATTAATAGTCTTCAGTTGACTTAAGAAAAATGGTTGGGGGAGGGGATGGGCCCAGTGATTTAGAACACTTACAGAGGACCCAGGTTTGAGTCCCAGCTCACAACTATCATGTAACTAACTCCAGAGGTTCTGAGGCCCTTTTCTGACATCTATGTACAGTGCATGAATGTGGTGCATATTTATATACACATGCAAGTAAAATACTCATATATAAAATAAAAATAGTTTTTTTTAAAAAAGAAAGAAAACTTGGGGCTGAAAGTATAGGTCAATGGTAAAATGTTACCACAAGCATGACTCTGAGTTCAGGTCCCAGTTCTTCAACAGAAAAAGGAAAGAAAAGCAAAACAGCTTTCCTTTGCTTTTGTTTGCTTGCTTGTTTTAGGGAGAACAGGGTCTCATGTTGTCCAGTCTGGTGGTATAGCTAACATTTGACTCTGAATTCCACATCCTTGGCCTCCACCTCCCAGTCACTGGGATTACAGGCACCATACCTGACATTTTTCCTCTCAGATTTCTTTTATGCATATGCATATGCACACATGAATGCAGGTGCCAGAAGAGAGTGTCAGATCCCCTGGAGCTTGAGTTACAGACAGTTGTAGTCCCCTGATATGGGGCCAGGAGGAGTGGAACTTGTCCTCCACAAGAGAGGTTAGTGCCCTTAATCGCTGAGCATCTCTCCAGTAAATGCAGCACGTAATCTCACTGTGTTACCCAGTCTGGTCTTGAACTTGTGATCTTCCTGCCTTAGACTCCAAAGTGCTGGTATTACAGGCATGTATTACCTGGTTCTTTTTTGCACGTTTAGAAAAATATTAATATTCCTAGGCAATTATCTCCTCTACTTTTTTTCAATAAGTGTTATTTTTTTCCTAAGTAATGTCATTGATTCTTTTCTAACTTTGTATGTTATCTGAGAATTATAACTGTCGAATTTCCAGGCAAGATCCATGTTTCTGCCAGTCTACTGGCCATTCCCACAGTTATTTCCAGCATATCTAAAATGGCCTTTTTTACCCCTTCTCACATGTCTTCTATTACCGGTCATACCAGCCCACACAGCCACCTGTATTCCCTTCCACTGCCGCCAGCTTTCAGCTGCTTGTTCTTTCAGCACTAGTGTTAACAATTTGATGGACAGGGATGACAAAGCTGTGTCAAGGGTGGGAAAGCCTGTGGGGACTATTGCGGGAAGGGATGCCTCTTGAGTGCAGTGTAGAACACTTGAAAAGAACCGGTTTAGCAGATGAGTCTTGATTTAGCCTTGATATTTCAAGGGTCCTATGGAACACCGATTTTGTTGACTATTTCAGAAGTTCTAGGGGATAGTGGGACGGCTTTGGTGACTCAGTGATAGAACACTTGCCTATAGAGTCTGGGTTTGATCCTCAGCACTACACACACATACAAAAACTGGAGTGAAATATTTGGGAAACACTGGGCTTAACAAATGTCATTGCAAACTATAACAGGGTGATACCCATGAAGACTTGCACAGTGACCAAAAAGCATCTAGTAGGACTTTGATTCCTTTAGGAAATTAAGATTTATTTAATTTCATTTGTGTATGTGTTTAAGACTGTGTGAACATATACCACATATGTGGGGGTGCCTGTGGAGGTCAGAAGAAGGTGTCGAATACTCTGGAACTGGATTTAACACATGGAAACTTAGATTCTGTGGAAGAGCAGCAGGCTTTCTTTTTTGTTGTTGTTGTTATTGTTGTACTTGGTTTTTTTCAAGACAGGGTTTCCCAGTAGCTATGGAGCCAGTCCTGGAACTCACTCTGTAGACTACGCTGGCCTTGAACTTAGAGATTTGCCTGCCTCTGATTTGAGCCACCACTGCCCAGCTAAGCAGCAGCTCTCTTAACCACTTGAGCCATCTCTTTAGCCCCTAGACTGTCATTTTGAAGTGCTCTGAACCTTATAACCCTTGACATATTAGACCAGCACTCTACTACTGAGCTTTATCCCTACCGTTCTCACATATTTTTAAGTTGACCCCTCAAACTTACTTTGTTTTTTGAGTTAGGGTGTCACTATGTAGTCATCAGGCTGGTCTGGAACTCAGATCTGTCGGCCTCTGCCTCCCAAAAGGCATGCACCACCATGTCTGGCCAAACCTCTAAGACTTTTCATCTTAAGCTTTTAAACATATTTAAAACTAAATGCAAGGATAGATCAGTGGTTTAGTGATTAAGAGCACAGGCTACTCTTCCTAAGTTCGATCGATTCCCAGTACCTACATGATGATTCAATACCTTTTGTACTTCCAGTTGCTTAGGATCCAGTGCCCTCTCTTGGCCTTCTCCAGCAATAGGCATACATGTGGTACACAGACATACATGCAGGCATAGCACCCGTTCACATACATTTTGTAAAAAATTAAATATTAATGTATTTATTTTTAGACCAGTTGTATACTGAATTATAATTAACTTTTAAATGAAAAATGAAATAAAAATTGTATGTAACAGCTTTATATATGCTACATGCTTAATATAAATCAGCTATTTTAGAAAGTGAAATGGTTAAATATATTATTTATAGTAGCAGGGAATTCAACTTCCAGAGAATTATAAATATTAACATTTAAAAATAAAATGATTACATCACTTTTTAAATGGAGCCAGTAAACATCTTAGCAGCATGCTATCTTTTAATAACCATTTGGAGAATGCTTTTCTTTAAACAAAACTTTGAAGCTGGCACTGGTAACACATTTAAGGCCCAGCACTCAGGAGGATCTTTGTAAGTTCCATGAGAGCCAGGGCTATTACAGTGAGTTCCAGGATAGCCAGGGCTACATAGAGAGACTCTATCTTGGGAGGGGAAAAATTAACAACAAAAAAATCTTGAATCATTACTATTACTTTTTCTCTTAGAACTTACATTTCTTTTACATTTTACACTGACTCCATATATGTATTTTGATTTTTAAAATGTGTATGAAAATCTTTTTGTTGATCATGCTTCCATATTTCTCTATGACAATATAACTTCATAATTGAACTTCAGACTTTTACTGTTTCCCTTCAGCATGTGTGTGGTGTAGGGGCTTGAACCCAGGGCTACTTGAGCATTCTAACTCTAAACCTAGCTTAGAGACAGGGTTTCTCTATATAGCCCTGGCTGTTCTGGAACTCTCTCTGTAAACCAGGCTGGCCTCAAAATCATAGAGATCCTCCTGCCTCTGCCTCCTGAGTGCTGAGATTAAAGTGACATCACCAGCTGGTTAGCCTTTTGTTTGGTTGTTTTTAAATAATAAATTAATTAAAATGACATTGGTTTCTAGAAAAGAATATATGTGCAGTATCTAGGGTTTTTTAATTTTTTTTAATGATTTAGTGACTTCTACTCAGTGCACATTGGTTGTTTTGCATGCCTGTATGAAAGTGTCTGGATCCCCTGGAACTGGAGCCACAGACAGCTGTGAGCACCCATGTGGGCCACTTGGAACTGAACTCAGATCCTCAGGAAGTGCAGCCAGCATTCCTCATCACTGAGCTGTCTTTCCAGCTCCAGAATCTAGAGCTTAATAAAAGGGACTCTGGCAGGAACAATGAGAGGGGAGAGAAGTGAGAAGAAAAGGACAGTGACTGTGGTTAGCGTAGATTGTAGGTAAACGTGACTGTTGTTATAACCCATTATTCTGTACAAATGATGCATACTAATCGTTGAAGAATAAAAGAATGTGGACATGTCTGTGTGCCTCATCTGGTTCTTAGGTTGCATTATAATGATTTAGGATGCAATGATCAGCCAACGCATCATATATTTGTTTTAGACAGGTTTCTCTATGTAGACTTGGCTGTCCTGGATCTCCCTAAATAGACCAGCCTGGTTCAGAACTCAGAGAGACCCACCAAGCTTCTGCCTCCAGAGTGTTGGGATTAAAGGTGTGCACCACCACCACCCAGCTAAAACAGAAGTTTCTTTTTTTTTTTTCAAGACAGGTTTTCACTGTGTAACACATACTGTTAATAGCATCAGAAAATAGCTCACTGTTTCTGCTGTCTGCTTACTCAGTGCAGTTCCGTACCCACGTCCCATGTCACTGAAGAAGTGCTGGGATTATAGATGCACGCCACCACATCCGTTTGTCTTCCATGGGTTCTGGGGATTGCACTCAGGTGAGCAGCTTTACCTACTGTGTCATCTTGCTAACCCTGGAATATTATTTTTTAAAACATTCAGATTTTTTTATATGTATGATGTTTTACCTGCGTGTGTGTATGTGTGCCACGTGTGTGGCTGGTGTCCAAAAAAGCCACAAGAGGATGTTAGATTCCTAAGGATTAAGAGTTATAGACAGTT
Organism: Dicrostonyx torquatus; assembly: GCA_028555095.1. Lineage (NCBI taxonomy): Eukaryota > Metazoa > Chordata > Mammalia > Rodentia > Cricetidae > Dicrostonyx > Dicrostonyx torquatus. The sequence continues at coordinate 784,526 of JAQHUG010000388.1, read as the reverse complement.
TTGAACCACCATGTGGGTGCTAGAAAAAAAAACAAGAACAACCTGTGCTCTTAAATACTAAGTCATCTTTTCAGTCCCTTTGTTTTGTTGGCTTTTTTTTTTTTTTAGACTTGGTTTCTTTGTATAGCCTTGGCTATTCTGGAACTAACTCTGTAGACCAGGCTGGCCTTGAACTCTGAGATTCACTTGCTTCTGCCTCCCAAGTGTTGGGATTAAAGGCATGAGCCACCATTGCCCAATATTACTTTTTTTTTTTTTTTTTTTTTTTGGTTTTTCGAGACAGGGTTTCTCTGTAGCTTTGAAGCCTGTCCTGGAACTAGCTCTTGTAGACCAGGCTGGTCTCGAACTCACAGAGATCCGCCTGCCTCTGCCTCCTGAGTGCTGGAATTAAAGGCATGTGCCACCACCGCCTGGCATAATATTACTTTTAAAAGAAGGAAATTCTGTCTCCTGGGGCGGGAGGGGGTGTTAAAGGGTTTAAAGTGTGTATGTGTGTGGTGTATGTGCTATATGCAGACCAGAGTTCTGCCATCAGATGCCTTCCTGGATCACTTTTCACTATATTTTATGAGACAGGGTCTCTCACTGAATCCTGCACTCACCAGTTGGCTAGTCTTCCGGCAAGCTCTTTGGGTCTACCTATCTTTATTTCCATTTCCCACTCCCAGTCTCATGCTAGGGTTACAGTACATGCCCAGGTGTGTATGTGTGTGCGTGAGTGTGTGTGTGTGTAGATGTTGCTGGTAATCCAAATTCAGCTATCTCCCAGACCCAGTCTTTTCATTTTTAGCCTGATGAACCCAAAGGAAATTCTAAATGAACCTAGTAACAAAAAGACAAACACTGCATAATTCCACTTGCATGAGATACTTAAAAGAATTAAAGTGGAAGCTTGGTTCCTGGGGTCTGAAGTAATGTACAAAAGAGAATATCCAGTGGATATTGAGTTTTAGAGCTTTGTGGTTGGTTTGTTCTTAGTGTTGAAGGTTGAATCCAGGCCTCATCATACTAAGCAGGTGCTCCACCATTGACCATCTGTAGCCTCTAAGGTTTCAGTTATATGGAAAACAAAGGTGTTCTAGTGATGCTTTCTTTAGACAACAGTGTCTATACATGTGTGTTAGTCTTCCCTACTGGGTTTTTTCCATGGGTTTTGGGAATGGAACTCAAATGGGCTTGTTGTTGGAGGCTGCTCGTTTGTTTCCCAGCCCCCCAGACTCCTGAAATAATCACCCAGAAACCTGTATTAATTAAAACACTGCTTGGCCATTGGTGTAGGAGGTCCTTCTGTTTGTGTGTTGCTTTCATTTTTTGAATGAAGAGACTGTCTTGGCCTTTTGATAGGGCAGCCCTTAGGTGGGCGACATAGACTGAACAGAATGCTGGGAAGAAGGGAAGTGTGGCAGATGCCATGAATCTCTGGCCTGAGATGGAGGTAGGTTAGAATTTTCCCAGTAAGCCACAACCCCATGGTGATACACAGACTACTAGATAGGGGTTAAAGAAAGATGTGAGTTAGCCACGAAGAGGCTAGATATAATGAGCAGGTAGTGTTTAATTAATAAAATTTTTGTGTAATTATTTCGGGGGTTAAGCTAGCTGGGCACCAGGAATGCGACCCGCTCCTCCTTACTCAGCCCATCATTTAGGCGTATTGCTAGTTAACTCTTATATCTTAAATTAACCCATTTCTATTAATCTGTGTTTCCATGACTGTGGCCTACTGGTAAAGTTCCATCCAACGTCTGGCATCTGTCTCCTGTGGTGGCGGCTCCATGGCTTCTCTCTGACTCCACCTTTTTTCTCCCAGCATTCAGTTTAGTTTTCCCACCTAGCTCTAGTCTGCCCTGTTATAGGCCCAAGCAGCTTCTTTATTCATTAACCAATAAAACCAACACATATACAGGACTTCCCACATCATGGACTGGCTTGCACAGCTAACTTACCTACTGAATCACCTCTTGCTTTGGATGTGTTTGTGATCAGAAGACAAGTTATTTTACAAATCATATAGCCTAAAATTTTTTCTAATATTGTATGGAATTCTTATTTTTCTTTCTCCAGTTTTTTTGTGTGTGTATGTATGTGTATATAAGCATGTTTATTTTGTAGGTACTCTTGTATAGGAATGTGTATGTGTTTGTAGGTAGAGGTCCCTCAGTACTCTTCACCTTTTTCTTTAAGATTTCTCAATCAAACCCTGAACTAACTGATATGGCTAGTTTTGCTAACCAGTTTGCTCTGAGAACCCCTATATACCTTCTGAAGTAGGAATTAGAGACAGGCTCCCATGCCTGCGTGACATTTATATGGGATCTGGGGGTTCAAAGTGTAGCCCTCAGATGAACCACTGAGCCTTCACCCCATGTCCTGTATGGGATTAATAAAAGCATAGATCATTGCCTTTTTTTTTTTTTTCTAGACAGGGTTTCTCTGTAGCCCTGGCTGTCCTGCTGCTTGCTCTGTAGACCAGGTTGGCCTTGAATTCAGAGATCCGCCAGCCACTGCCACCCTAGTGTTGGAATTAAATGTGTCCGCTGCCACATTTAAAAGGCCATTGCCCTTTTAAAGGCAGTTCAAAGAAAGATGTCCATGATTTTCTTCCTGCGTATGAGACAAGGATAATCTTTTTATTTTTTATTTTATATTCATTTTAGTCTCACATAGTAGACATTATTTGTTCAATTTGCATGTAACTAAACTGAGACTTATTTTTGTAGGCTAGTATGACAAAGTTGCCAGCTAAGTGGTAGAATCAGAATTCGACTAAAGACATTATTAAGGTTCTTTATCCTTTCACTGGGCTATTTAGTTTCTGCAGATGGATCATATATATGAAAGCACTCTAGAAATTACACATTTTAAGGAAAGAAATTGCTCATTTGTATTTTATTCAGTGAAGAACAGTGGTTTTTCATCAAAGATTTTGTGGCAGAGAGCCATGAGGTACCTACTAGCAGCACTTTTAACTGTTTACCTCCTTGCTTACTCGCACTATCCGTACCCCTCACCTTCCTTCCTTTCTTCCTTCCTTCCTTCCTTCCTCCCTCCCTTCCTTCTTTTTATTTATTGTTATTTGCTTTCAAGAGTCTCACGTAGGGGGCTGGAGAGATGGCTCAGAGGTTAAGAGCACTGACTGCTCTTCCAAAGGTCCTGAGTTCAATTCCCAGCAACCACATGGTGTCTCACAACCATCTGTAAGGAGATCTGGTGCCTTCTTCTGGCATGCAAGCATACATGGAAGGAATGTTGTATACATAATAAATAAATAAATCTTTAAAAAAAAAAAAAGAGTCTCACGTAGTCCAGACTGGCCTCAAACTTTGTGGTTGAGGCTGGCTTTGAATTCGCCTTTGCCTCTCACGTGCTGGATCCTGGGCTTTTCTTACTGTTGTTAATGAGCTTCAGTGATAAGATGTCATAGCCCTTAGTGGTGTGGGAGTAGGGAAGTGATTAGTTGCAGTTCAGGTCATTCATGCGTCCACATACACCATCACAGGAGGCGGGATGTGCTTCCTCATCCTCTTATTTGGGTTTAGCCATACTATTTTCTCTGGTCATCAAGAGTTGGTTTGAAAGTTGGGAAAATACATGTTATACATTTACAGACAGGAAGAGCAGAGTCTTAGAAAATTTTACAACATTAAGTGTATATGTGGAATTCATACACGTGTTAAACAGCAAAGACAGGGACAGCAAAAAGGATGTGTGCAATGTAACGCTACGAAACACTGGCTTTGTGCACTGCTGTCAACGGTGCTGAGACCCAGGAACTCTGAAGGTTATGTTCTTTTTCTTGTTTGTCCCTTTTGTTTGGTTTTGACGATTCAGAGGATTGAACCGCAGGCACCATGCTAGTGAGGCAGACACTGTACTACTGTGGCCTTAGCTTGTTTTAGTTTTTGGAGACAAGGTCTTGCTGTGCCCTCGGCTGTACTTCAATATGTGATTCTCCTGCTTTCCTCCCAGATCCTAGGATTTATGGGTGTTCATCCCTCTAACTGCTGAAGTTAATATTTTTTTGAAGTTAATATTTTTATCTAGGCATAGATTTACCAAGTAAATAAAAATTTACATTTACCAGGATCTCAGACAGGAATGAGACAGGAGTATTTCATCAGACATGATAGAGAGTTTTCAGGGTTCTATTGTAAAGCAAAAAGAGAGAATTTGGTTGTGCATCAGGGTCGTGATTTAGCTACCCAGCTCATTAGGGTCCCCCCTGGTTAAACCACCTCCCTTTAGAGAGGGTTTGGGAGAGACTGAAGGACAGCTAGATCTGTGCACTAAAGTCTAAGGGGTAGTTCAGCTGAGCATAGTGGACCTGAAGATCCTGGGTGATGGGGGTGGGTTGGGGGTGTGTATGTAACAAAGACTGCAGAACAGACTCACTGCATCCGGGAGGTAGTTGAGCTGATGTGCTCTCAAAGCAGCCTGTATTCACAGTGACTTTTAGACTGCCTAACCCCTACCACACTCGAGATGAACAGCTCAGGCCTCTTATCCCCAAACAGCCTTTTTGCCATTAATTGTTTGAGATGGGGTAGCTTTGTAGACTAGGTTAGCCCAAAGTCCTTCCTCTATGCTAAAAATGCTGAGATGGCAGTGTATGCCACTATGCCTGGGGCTTTTTTTATGTTTTTTTAAGTCTGTCTAGTATGGTCTTAAACTCCCAGACTCAAGCAGTCTACCCTCCTCAGCCTTTCAAGTAGTGAGCACCTTAGCACCACAGGGTGCCTACCTGTCTTATAGTTGTTGCCCAGGACTCCACGTTCAGCTACATCATCAGCCCTGTAGTTTATTTTTTAAACAAGTTCCCCAAAATATCAGAGGTAAGGCCTGGAGACTAGAGAGATGACTCAGCAGTTAAGAATACTGGCTGCTCTTCCAGAGGATCCAAGTTCAATTCCTAGCAACCACATGGCTCCTCACAACTGTCTGTTGTAACTCCAGGTCCAGATGATCTGACATCCTCATATGGCCTCTACATACAGACTTACATGCAGGCTAAACATAAGATAAAGGAAAAAAATTTTCTAAAGTGAAACCTAGAGCTTTCCTGATGACACTGGCACCTGTGGGAATTCATTTCTGGGGTGAGTTGACACTAGGAGTGTGTGTGGGGTTGGTTTTGGTTTTCAGACAGGCTCTTCCCATGTAACCCAGCCTCAAACCTCCTGATTCTGGAATTACATGTGTGTACTGTCACCTCTAACTTGTTTTTCTGTTTTGTTTTTTTGTTTTGAGACAGGGTTTCTCTGTGTAGTCCTGGCTATCCTGGAACTTTCTCTGTAGACAAGGCTGGCCTGGAACTCAGAGATCTGCCTGCATCTGCATCTTGAGTACTGGAGATTAAAGGCGTGTACCACCACTTCCCAGTTTTTTGTTGTTGTTTTTTTTTTTTGAATTGAAAAAGTAAAACAAGTAGAAAAGAAATACTTTCAGTAGAAAAGAAACAAGATAAAAAAACAAACCCAAGATGGACAAGATGGGAGGTAAGGGTATGTTGCCAAGTTTGATGGCACAAATTTAGTTCCTGGGGCCCATGTGATAGAAAGGGAGAACTTTAAAGAAAAAAGGAGCCAAACTTGATGACACATACCTGTAATCCCAGCACTCAGAAGGCAAGGACAAGCAGATCTCTGAGTTTGAGGCCAGTTTGGTCTACAGAGGAAGTTTCAGCATGGCCAGGGCTACAAGAAACCCTGTCTCAAAAAACTGGGTTAAAAAAAAAAATTAGTGGACAACTCAGTAGTCCAAATATCAGAATAACAAAAAATACAGTTAAAAAAAAAACCAGCAGCAGGAAATGACCTACATAATTTAGTTTGACAACTGCAGGGAGTAAGCTGCCATATTAAAGGGTGTACCTGTGCCCAGCACTAGGTTAGTAAAACAGACCCACATCAGTCATACTGTTTCACACTTTTTTTTTTCCTTCGAGACAGGGTTTCTCTGTGGCTTTGGAGCCTGTCCTGGAACTAGCTCTTATAGACCAGGTTGGTCTCGAACTCACAGATTGGCCTGCCTCTGCCTCGCGAGTGCTGGGATTAAAGGCGTGCGCCACCACTGCCCGGCCCATTTCACGCTTTAGGAAGGACGTGACATGTTAAGACTGACACCAGCAGTAGGAACCAGGAAGGTAGCTAAACAGTCCTTCCTTCAAAATCCTAAGGGAGGGTCTAGAGAAATGGCTCAGTGAGAAAGCATGTGTTGTCCTAGGGGAGGAGCTGAGTTTGCTTCCTTACTGCCCAGTGAATGCTGGGTTGCTGTGGTGGCTCACCTGGAGTTGCAGCACTCAGGAGGGTGAGCAAGTGGACTTGACTAGTCAGAGTGGTGGACTCTGGGGTCTGTGAAAGACACTGGCTCAGTGGGTGAGGTGGACAGTGTTGAGGAGGATGCCTGATTTCAGTGTCTGGACTCTATATGCACACACACACTCATGTGGCATGTGTGGGTCAGAGGGCAGCTTGAAGAGTTCTGGGAAACAAATCCAGGTTGTTAGGCTTGGCAGCAGGTGTTTCACTCTGAATCCTCTAGCTGGCCCTTCCTCAGTTATAAATAAGGGATTTATTGAGATAACATTTGCATGTCATATCCTCCCACTTCAGATACCCAGTTCAGTGGGCATTTTAGTATATTCATGGAGTTAGAGCCAATGTACTGTCAGTTACAGAATGTTTTCATTGGAATAGTAAGAAATCCTCCCTCTCTACCCTCTTTATATAGCCCCCCCAATCATTCCCTCCTCCCAATTTCAGTTTCTTCTCCTTCTACATCATTCCGTCCATCCCCTCAGCCCTTTCCCTTCCCCTTCAGTCCCAGGCAACCACTTACTGTGTCTATTCTTCAAACTGAGTTTGAGAAAGAATAACTGTGCTCACCTTCCAAGCCTTCCTACTCTGTAACTTCTGAAACTGCTCAGGGAATTTCATCAGTGACGCTTTCACTGCTGGTCCCCTGCACATGTACAGTGGTTAACTTTCTGTTGTATTTGGCCTGCTATTCTGCCTTATGCTCTGTTTGCTTCCCCTTTCCTGGGTGATAAGGTCTGCTCCTCATGCTCCAGTCACATGTCCTGCTGACGCTCTTTGCACAGAGCACATAGTTCCTCACTGCTCTTAGATATGATTGAATTGAAGTTCCCCTTGTTCCTCATCAAGGAGGAGGTAGAGGCTTTCACACTGGCTGGAAAGCCTTCCCTGTAAGAAATTATAACCTCCTGAACTGTGTACAGCCTAACTAACTCTAACATACTTCCCTTTCCTCTCATAAGGCCCTCTCATCTTTCAGAGATAACTCACACTACTTCAGGGGCTGATGAGTCTCAACTGGTGGAGTCACCGTCAGCTAAGACGGTCAAGGCCAGCCTGGGTACATGAGCTAGTTTAACAGAGAAATGGGAGAGACTGGTGGACAGAGTGGCCTTTCCACACTACCCTTGTTGTTTCCTCTTAACCTAATTCCTTCAGAGTAAACACTTAAGGACAGTGATGGCAGGCAGCTCTCTGGTTGCTGCCAGCCCACTGCCCTTTACCAGTGTACTCAACAAACCTGTTTTCTTCCTAAAAGAAAACAGTACTGTGTGCTCTGTGCAGCATGTCTGTAGCTCCAGCATTTGGAAAGGCAAGGCAACAAGGTCCTGACTCATAATGACCCTCCAAAAAGTACTTAGGCACCAAACTGTGAAGTCTTCTGGAGTCAATTTGCCATCTTCAGGAAGTCACTGGCGAGTGGAAGGACCCTGCAAGAGGCCTTAGGTCTTCCTGTGCTGGGTTGTTTGCATTCTAAGTGGGTGACTATTCTAGACCAGAGGCAAAGGATATAAAAGTGGAAAATTCTAATAACAGAGTATATATAAGCAGTTCTGTATATTTCTTTTCTTTTAAGTATCTTTTGTTTTTGCTTTTCCCAGACAAGGTTTTTCTATGTTGCCCTGGCTGTCCTGGAACTCGCTCTGTAGACCAGACTGGCCTCAAACTCTGAGATCCTCCTGCTGCCTCCTAAGTGTTGGGATTATACGTGTTCACTACCACTGCCCAGCTCCTTTAAGTATTTTTTTTTCTTTTTATTGATTTTCATTGAGCTCTACATTTTTCTCTGCTCCCCTCCCTGCCTCTCCCCTCCTCAACCCTCTCCCAAGGTCTCCATGCTCCCAAGTTACTCAGGAGATCTTGTCTTTTTTCTACTTCCCATGTAGATTAGATCCATATATGTCTCTCTTAGGGTCCTCATTGTTGTCTAAATTCTCTGGGATTGGGCTAGCTTTCTTTGCTTTATGTTTAAAAACCACTTATGAGTGAGTACATGTGCTAATTTTCTTTTGGACAGAGGTGGTGCACGCTTTTAATCCCGGCACTCAGGAGGCAGAGGCAGGCAGCTCTCTGTGTTGGAAGCCAGAGGCAGGAGGATCTCTGAGTTCAAAGCCAGCCTAGTCTTAGCATTCCAGGACATCTAGGGCTTTTACACAGAGAAACCGTGTCTCGAAAACCCCAAAAGGTGTGTGTGGGGGTCATGGTGCATGTTTTTTCCTTAATAGAAATAGCAATAAGGCCTCTGAGTGTATATATTCAGAGTAGAGCTTGTAGAGAAAGAAGAGGGAGCCCTGGGTCAAGTTGAAATTGTCAGTACTTAACAGTTTTTAACCTTTAAAAGTTCTAGCTAGGTTGTGGGTACACACCTAAACCCCAGCGTTTGTGAGGCTAAGAAGGGAGAACTGTAGCCAGGCAGTGGTGGTGCACGCCTTTAATCCACCACTTAGGAGGCAGAGGTAGGCGGATCTGTGTGAGTTTGAGGCCAACCTGGTCTACAAAGTGAGTTTAAGACAGACAAGGCTACACAATGAATCCCTGTTTGTAGAAACCAAAACCACACATACACACACAGAAGGTTGTGAGTCTCCAGGTCAGCCTGGGTTTTATAATAAGATGTAGTAGGGGCGGGGGGAGAAATATGAGGTTTTTGTTTTAGTTTTAACCTGTGTTCTGGAGGAGTCCAGGGAGCCACATCCTTGGTGTAGCTGGAGAGATGGTGCTCAAGGACAGCAAAGCCAGAACTTGGGGCTATGAATACCCAAGAGCAACCAGAAGCCACAGAAGGGCATTTAATAAAAGAAATAAATAATAATTAATTGGTCACACATTTGCTAGTCACTGCCATCATTTGACCATTGAGTCAAATGTGGGTAGGGGCTAGGTTGCATTAAGACTGGTTTTAGAAATGGCGAAAATAGTTCAAATAAGAGAAACTTCTGGTGTTAGTGGATGTAGCAAGTGCGTGAGGTGAAAAAAGGCTATGGAGTGTGTGCCTCAGTGGTAAAGTGCTTGCTTGGTGTGCAGAGTCCTGTTGACTCCACCAGCATTAAGAAAAAAGCTGGGCATAGTACCTTTATTCCCAGCACTTGGGAGATGGAGGCAGGTGGATCTCTGAATTCCAGGCCATCCTGATCCTGAGACTTGAGATGGTGGAGACTGCTTTGATGCAAGGGGTAAAGGAACTCTGGCTTTTGTTTGTGTAACTGGCTGGCTACTAGTGACATCCTCTAAGATAAGAGAAGGAGGAGGTGATAACATAGGACTAGATATCGCCTGAAGGTGTCTGTGTGCCTAGGGGCAGGCATTCAGGTAAGTAGAGGGGGAAACAGGAGTCTGCAGAGGTGGGTGGGCTGGAGACAGTGCATCCTGTCGCCTGTGTCGCAAGTGCTCCTCACTGTCCCAGGGATGGAGACTGGGAGAGTGTTTGTTCATCATTCTCTTGCACACAAAGTCAACCTGGAACTAAGAGAGCCCGATTGTAGGGAGGTGCATATCGTGTGGTGTGACAGATGGTCACTCTGAAAGGATCAGAAGAAGAGCTGTTCTGGGCAAAACGAGTGAGTTCCAGAGCCCTGTGGCAGGAGTGAGCCTGTGTATTAGAGAGTTTGGGTGCCTGATGGTGTGCACTGTGGGAGCAGGAAAGATGATGGAGAGGCAGGTACTAACTCAGCATTCCAGCCCCTGGGCAGGTGGACTTGTTCTGGGTGTGATAGTCAGCTCTGGGGGAATGAGGTGAGTGGAGTGGGTGTAATCTGTTGGGTGACAGTGTGGTGGGAACAGAGGAGAGCACTATACTGTTTTATCAGAGGACAGGAGTCACATAACTCAAGAGGAGACCAAGAGGAAACAACTGGGAAGGCTGGATGGTGGTGGCACAGGCCTTTAAACCCCAAGTGAGTTCCAGGACAGCCAGGGCTACTTAAAAAAAAAAAAAAAGAGCAACTGGGGAGAGTTACTAATAAAGCAAGACCATAGGCAGGAATGAGAGGGAAGAGAGACAAATACATAGACTCATTAGCTGGCAGATGGTATGGGGAAGAATGACAGAGACAGAAGGACTGAAAGTGTGGTCTGTGTTTAACAGCATGCAAGCCCACATCCAGTATATTTCCAGAATGGGATTGGAATGGGATCCACTTTACAGAGTACCTGAGGAATGCAGTGTGTGAAATTGTGGCTAGAGAGGCAAAGGAGAGGAAGGAGGACCAACAAGCCTCCAGGGAGCAGCAAGAAGAAGTAGTGGTGGCCACTAGTATGTACGGGATTGATAACCACATCTTGGCCAGGCTCAGTGTGCACACACTTGTAGTATCAGAACTGAGGAGCACAAAATAGCAAGTGTTTGATTAGTAAGACCCTAAAACAAATCCCAAGGAGCTAGAGAGATGGCTTAGTGGTTAAGAGTACTGGCTGCTCTTCCAAATGACCCAGGTCCAATTCCCAGCACCTACATGGCAGCTCACAACTGACTGTAACTCCAGTTTGAGGGGACTAGTACCTTCACACAGACAAAACACCAATACACTAAGCTCTTCCCCGAAGACCCAGGCTCAGTTCCCAGCACTTACATGGTAGCATACAAGCACCTGTAACTCTAGCTTTGATGGATCTAATGTCCTCTTCTGGCCTCTGTGAGCACCAGGCATGAACACAATGCCCTTACATACATGCAAGCATTCACATAAAATAAAAGTAATCTTTAAAAATCAAAGTGGCAGACCAGGCAGTGGTGACACACACCTTTAACCTCAGCACTTGGGAGGCAGAGATAGCCAGATCACTGAGTTCGAGGCCAGCCTGGTCTACAAGAGCTAGTTCCAGGACAACCAGGACTGTTACACAGAGAAACCCTGTCTCAAAAAAGAAACGAACAAACAAAAAACCCAAGCAAACAAAAAAATCAAAATGGTAACTGGGAAGAGATGTCTTTTTTTTTTCTTTTAATTTATTCATTTATTTTTGTTAAAAGCAAAGTTTACATTTACTCCCCTTGTTCCCGGCCCTCCCGCTCCCCTACTACCCCC
>JAQHUG010000388.1:750085-772765 GCA_028555095.1 Dicrostonyx torquatus | reverse complement strand
TCTTGTAAAGGCTCATGGAAGTGTTGTCCACAGGGCAAGGTGCTGATTTTGGTTCACAAGGTGTGACTGACTCCAGCTATCCTGATATCCTGGACACCTAGCATGGAAAGTGGTGGGCAGCACCAGGAATCTGAGGCCTTTCAGTGGGAGAGCTGGCTCACATAGAAGTGGGAGTCAGGACTGAGTATGCCAGGATAGAGGCTCTTGATAGTCTGCAGGTCACAGCCACCCAGTTACACCATTCCGCTGAACATATACAGACTCATATTCTGTATATGTATATGTATATGTATATGAGAAGCTGGTCTTGTGTTACTGTACAATAATCACACTACTTTAGTAGTGGTGGGGATGGAACATAAAATAGCACCTTGTTGCTATGTCCCCTCTTCATCCTAGTATGTGACCTTTATTTAACCTGTTCACATTGTTTTCTTATCTCCCTTGTGACCGTCTGGAGACTGGACTCCAAGGCTTCACCATCTTCCTTCCCCCACAGGGACTTTGCACACAGTGGGCACTCCCTGAAGTGCCCAAGGTTTACTAATCTGCCATGGCTACCACAATACCCCCACCCCCGCCTACAGTTTTTGCCTAGTTGAAGATGTGATCCAGAACTTCCTTTAGTTAAAAGCAGTGGGTTTTAGAGAAGTGAGCTGTTTGGAACTTGTTGGCAGCTGTTTGCATGTGGCTGCTGAAAGAGGGCATGGCAGGTTTTATACGTGTTAGAGTAGAGAGGGATTCTGTCCTAATCCAAGGCAGCTGGCTGGCTCATCAAATGGCTTGATGCCTTTGGTGTCCACCTTCCCTAGAAAGATGGGAAACTGACCAGCCTAGGCATGCTCTGTGGAGCAGACAATAAAGGTAGGAAAGATAGAAACGAAAGAAATGCTGGAGCCCAGTGTGTGCGCTAATCCAGCCCTTGAGAGGGAGAGGTAGGAGGATTGAAAATTCAAAGCCAGCCTGGACTACATAGCTAGACTCTGTCTCTAAAAACAAAAGAGGAGGGAAAATATTATCAACTGTATTTCCTCTGACTAGTTAAGGGGTGGGGTGGGGGACACATTTACATTCCCCAAATAAAACTTTCCAAACTGCATTTTATGAAGAATGCATTTTAGGAGGGTGGCTCTCTTCTCCCCAGCCACCCCTAGGTGGCAGTAGGAAGCAAAAGAAGCTCCGTGGAAGCAAAGCACCACCTTTGGTTTCAAGGGCTTGTTCTTTTTAAAAAAAAAAAAAAAGAGGGAGCGAGAGAGATTTAAAAATGAGATTTAATTTATATGTGTACACATGGCCAAAACACCCATAAAATGGAAAAAAAGAAAATGTAGATAAGGTGGAGAAAAGGATGGTAGCAGCTGAGACTGAGAAGTGGAGGAAGCCGTCCTCAGTGACTAGAGCACAGCCTGCTGCTGAGCACTGCCTCGCTCATTGTTGCCTTGGGCAGCTAAGTCTGGTCAGAGCATGCCTGCGCTCTACTCCAGGGCAGTCCTCTGCAGCAGAGGGACAGTATGCAACTCTGAAATTTAGCAGTTGTTGGTCACTGTAGCCCAGACTGACTTTGAACTCTTGAGACTCCTAAGTACTGGGGTTACTAGAATTCAACACCACATAGTGCCAGGCTGGAGCATTTATAATAGCATACTTCATGTGCTCAGGAGTAATGGGAGGCAGGCATGGTCCTGGGGGTGAGGGGTAAAGGGTAAGATATAACTTAATAAAAGTAAGCATAGGAAAGGCCGGGCTGAGAGCTGGAGCCCAGCCAGGAAGGAGTAAGCCACAGCATCTCCCCAACACTCTGCCAGTTCTTGTCATGGAATTCCCATCCCTGGCTCTAACTGCACTTATTCTACAGAGTATAGGGCATTTGCCTTATTCTGTAGTTGTTTCCTGTTTGCTCTGAGATACTGGAAGGCCACGAAGAGCAGTGACTTTTATTTGCCTTTGTAGTCCCCACAGCACTTGTTCCTGGCACACGTAGCGCCTTAATAAGGATAGCAGGGTGAAGCTAGTGAAGAAGAAAATGAGGATGCCAGAACCGACATGATCATGTTCAGTGACAGACTTGATGAGGAGCAACAATGTTTGTGAGGTTGGCAGTGGGACAGCTAGTTGGAAGTTACTAGGGCAGCTGGCTAGATAGCTAAGTAGTTCAAGACACTTGCTGCCAAGCCTGACATCCAAAATTCAGTCCATATAACCCACATGGTCAAAAAGAGAACCATTTTCAGCATTTGTCCTCTGACTTCCAGAGACCTACTGTGGCCTGTACACACACACACACACACACACACACACACACACACACACACAAATATAAAAATAAAAATGAAACAGAGGGCCAGGCAGTGGTGACACACACCTTTAGTCCCAGTACTTGGGAGGCAGAGGCCAGTCTGTACTACATAATGAGTTCCAAGATAGCCAGAGTTTCACAGGGAAACCCTGTCTCAAAAAGCCAAAAGGAAAAGTAAGTTGTCTTGGTTTGGGTAAAGGTTGTCTCATTGCTGTGAAGAGACACCATGACTACAGCAACTTTCATAAAGGAAAACACTTAATTGGGGCTGGCTTATAGTTTCAGGGGTCAGTTCATTATCATCATGGTGGTGCATGGCAGCATACAGGCAGACATGGTGCTGGAGAAAGAGCTGAGAGTTCTACATCTCCATCTGCAGGCACCAGGAAGTGGCCCACTGGCCAGACAGACTTGAGCTTATAAAACCTCAGAGCCCACATCCACAGTGACACACTTCCTCCAGCAAAGCCACACCTCCTAGTCAAGCATTCAAAAACATATGAATCTGTGGGGCCATTCCTTTTTTTGTTGTTTTTTGTTTTTGAGACAAGGTTTCTCTGTAGCTTTGTTGTCTGTCCTGGAACTAGCTCATGTAGACCAGGCTAGCCTCAAACTCACAGAGATCCACCTGCCTCTGCCTCCTGAGTGCTGGGATTAAAGGCGTGCACCGCCACCACCCAGCTTGTGAGGCCATTCCTATTCAAACCACCGCAGAGAAGATGGGAAGTAAGTGGGAAGTGGGACAAGAGCTGAAAAACACAAACCAGCCCATATGGTATGTGAGGAAGTATGCACCATGAAGGAAAAAGGTAGCTTTGAGAAGGGTACAGAAATGGGCAGTTGGGTGGATGTGGGATTATTGTGGTTTACACTGCCACTGCCTGAGACACAAACCATAACAGTCAGGGCTCCGTCTTAAGTCACTACTCTGCTGTGAGGAGACACCATGACAAGGCAACTTACTTTCTCTTTCTCCCCCCCCCCTCTATTATTTGGTTTTTTTGAGACTGGGTTTCTTTGTGCAGAGCCCTGGTTGTCCTGGAACTCACTCTGTAGACCAGGCTGGCCTTGAACTCACAGAGATTCACCTGCCTCTAACTCCCAAGTGCTAGGATTAAAGGCGTGTACCACCACTGCCCAACTGGACAAGGCAACTTTTTAAAGAAAGCAATTAATTGGGGGAATTGTTTACAGATTCAGAGGGTTAGTCTACAACCCTCATGGCAGATAGTATGGTGGCAGCGATGGCTCACATGACGAGCTCACATATGATCCACAAGTTGCAGGTAGAAAAAGAGCAGTCTGGGTCTGGGGTAGGCTTTTGAAACCACAAAGCTCATCTCCAATGACCTCCTAATCCTTCCCAAATAATTCTACTAATTGTGGACCAAAAATTTTAATATACAAGCCTGTGGGGGGCATTCTCATTCAAACCACATAGCTTCTTTGGTTGGAAATAATAGAATCCATGTTAAATCAGTCTAAGCACAAGGAAAAAAATATATTGGTTCATGTAAGTAGGAAGGAGTTTTGTCATTGGCAGGTCTTGGGAATGACAAGGTACAGGATTCCTGTGTGATGGTCTTTTGCAGACCCTCAAACTAGATGACATTAGCCATCATCACACTGTGTCCTGAGACAGTCCAAGGTCTAATGCTCACTTTCTCACAGTAAGCTAGACTGGCCAGGCACAGATCTGGTGATAGAGGCGTTACTGTAAGGGGAAGCAGAAGTTTACGGAGGTGTATACCCTCAGAGTGCTGTAAGAATGCATATCTCTGATTGAAGTCACTATGGGAAGCAAGGGGACCTAGACAATGTATCCATGTTCCTAAGTCTATTGTTCCAATGTTTTCCAGCATCTTCATGATACAGTGAAGAGGAACCTTGACAGCGCTGCCTCACCTCAGAATGGTGATCAACAGAATGGCTATGGAGACCTATTTCCTGGGCATAAGAAGACCCGCAGAGAGGCCCCTCTGGGCATCAGTGTATCTGCCAATGGGCTTCCTCCTGCCTCACCCCTTGATCAGCCTGACAAGCCTCCTGGGGGAGATGCCCTGCAGTCTGGTGGGAAGCACTCCCTGGGGCTAGATCCCATCAACAAGAAGTGTATGGCAGACTCAAGCATCCACCTGAATGGAGGCAGCAACCCGAATGAGCAGTTTTCTCTAATCTTGAGTAAGGAACTCAAGCAAGAACCAGTAGTCGACCTGCCATGCATGATGATTTCAGGAGCCGGAGGCTCCGTATCCCAAAGCAATCTTATGCCTGATCTCAACCTTAATGAGCAGGAGTGGAAGGAGCTCATTGAAGAGCTGAATAGGTCAGTGCCTGACGAAGACATGAAGGACCTGTTTACTGAGGACTTTGAGGAGAAGAAGGATCTAGAGTCCTCTGGTTCTGCCACACAAACCCCCTTGGCCCAGGACATTAATATTAAGACTGAGTTCTCTCCAGCAGCCTTTGAGCAGGAGCAGTTAGGTTCTCCACAAATGAGGGCTGGGTCTGCAGGACAGACCTTTCTGGGACCTTCATCTGCCCCTGTGGGAACAGATTCTCCGAGCCTTGGGAGCTCTCAGACTCTGTTTCACACCACTGGTCAACCTGGGGCGGACAATCCCAGTCCAAACCTGATGCCGGCATCAGCACAGGCCCAGAGTGCACAAAGAACCCTCACAAGTGTGGTATTGCCTAGCCAGGGCCCAGGAGGGGCCTCGGAGCTGTCCTCTGCTCACCAGCTCCAGCAGATAGCTGCCAAGCAGAAGCGGGAGCAGATGCTGCAGAATCCACAGCAAGCCACCCCAGCACCTGCCCCAGGCCAGCTGTCCACATGGCAGCAGGCGGGGCCCTCCCACAGTCCCTTAGATGTCCCTTATCCCATGGAGAAGCCTGCCAGTCCTTCTGGCTATAAGCAAGACTTTACCAACTCAAAACTGCTCATAATGCCTAGTGTAAACAAGAGTTCTCCTCGGCCAGGAGGTCCCTACCTCCAGCCCAGCCACTCGAACCTGCTGAGTCACCAGTCACCAAGTAACTTGAATCAGAACTCTGTGAATAACCAAGGGTCTGTTCTAGACTATGGCAATACAAAACCCCTTTCTCATTACAAAGCAGACTGCGGGCAAGGCGGCCCTGGGTCTGGCCAGAACAAACCAGCTTTGATGGCATATCTTCCCCAGCAACTGCCCCATCTGAGTAATGAGCAGAACCCCCTGTTTCTAATGAAACCAAAGCAGGCAAACATGTCCTTCCGGTCACTGGTTCCACCTGGACAGGTGAGTCAGAGCCTTCCCTTTCCATCACTGCTGTGGGCACTAGTAAAGTCCCTCACTAAACTAGGTCAGCGTGCAGGAGACGGTAGGGGGAGCAGCTGCTGCCTTCCTTTGAAGAAGAAAATACACAGGATAAGCCAGGATTGATCTCTGTGTCTTTTACGCACAGTTCATTTAGGCCTAGCTGTGTAGACAAGTAGCTCTTGAACAACTGATTCCCCTGCCTCTACCTCCCAAGTGTTGAGATTACAGGTGACTGGAATTGACCTTAATAAAAACAGTAAAAGTCCTTAGTATAGCTGGGTGTGGTGGCACAGGCCTTTAATCCCAACACTAGAGAGGCAGAGACGTGTTACAAAGAGAAACCTGTCTTGAGAAAAAGATAATTCCTTAATACAACTTGACTTTAGATACACAGACGTTTGAGGAATCACCTAATTTAGTTTAGTTGTTGTCTCTTTCATGCCGAACAACTACATAAGGCCCTGTCTCAAAAAGTAAAAATAAAGCCAGATGTGGTGGCCTGTGCCTTAAATCCCAACTCTCAGGAGGAAGAGGCAGAGGGAACTCTGAATTCAAGGCCAGCCTGGTCTACACATTGAGACTCACAAAACAAGAAGCCAGTTGTGGTTCACAGCAATTTCAGAACAGGGAAGGTGAGGCAGGAGGGTTGTCACAAGTTTGAAGCCAGCCTGAGCTATGGTGTGAGGCCTTGCTTGTTTTGTAGGAAACAAAAAGAGGGGAGGGGAGTGTGTAAAAGTTACAGTCTTTAAAGATGAACTTAAGGCAGAGTGTGGAGTTGATGGCGGTGCAGTCAGTCTGGCCACATTGGGAAGTGAGAGACCTTGTCTCAGAAAATAAAGTGAAACAATAAATAATAACTTGATGTTGCCCTCTAATGCACACAGAAACACTAAACAGAACTGAAGATCTAAGGATACAGAGTAATGACAAAGCTATCCCGTGCCCTCCCAGGAAAATGTGTATACAAGTGGGTATAGAAATGATTTCATGCCAGACGGTGGTGGCGCACACCTTTAATCCCAGCACTTGGGAGGCAGAGGCAGGTGGATCTCTCTGAGTTCAAGGCCAGCCTGGTCTACAGAGTGAGTTCCAGGACAGCCAGGGATACACAGAGAAACCTCTGCCACCCAAGCACTAGGACTTAAAGATGCTGCCACTACACACATAAGAGACATTTCATATCCAAACTATAATATCAGGAGTTAAGAAAGATGATGCTGAACATCAGGGTTAGGACATCATCCATCCCACCTGACTTGGATCTCTCCATCTTTGTTGACAGGAGCAGAACCCTTCTTCTGTCCCTGTACCAACCCAGACTGCCAGCGTGGGGAGCCAACCTCCTAGTGTCTCTGTGGCCAGCACTCACAGCAGTTCCCCATATCTCAGCAGCCAACAGCAGGCAGCTGTGATGAAGCAGCACCAGCTGCTCCTGGACCAGCAGAAGCAGAGGGAGCAGCAGCAGCTGCAGCAACAGCAGCAGTTCCTACAGAGGCAGCATCTTCTGGCTGAGCAGGTAACAGGCACAAGAAACCACACAGACACTACTTGAACATATTTGCACCCAAAGGCAGTGCTGTGTCCTTTCAAGTTGCCTTTTTAGCCCAGCAAGAATCCAAAGTAGGTAAAGTACTTGTCATCCTGATGCCATGAGTAACCCACATGCACATGAAAAGTGAGAATCAACTCCACAAATGACCTCTGACCTCCATACCCACACCGTGGATGAATACTCCCCCCAAACACACACCCAGGCCACACACACAAGATAGATTTTCTTATTAGAAATTAGGGCCAGGTGATGGTGGTGCACACCTCTAATCCCAGCACTCAGGAGGCAGAGGCAGGTGGATCTCTGTGAGTTTGAGGACAGCCAGAGCTACATAGTGAGACACTATACCAAACAACAATAAAAATGTTTTGATAATCTTTAAAAAAAGAAAAATAAGGCCATGGGGGTAGCTCAGTGGAGAGAAATCCTTTTATGCAGGTCTGTCAACCTATGTCTGATAAAGGGTCCCACAGGTGGCAGGAGAGGACTGACTCCAGCAAGTTGATCTCTGATCTTCACACTATGGCACACACTCATACACACACAATAAATAAAAATATTTTTCAAATTTTATTTTTTAGAAGAATTCTAAAAGATGTTTTTAATATTTAAAATAAGTAAATAGAATCTTCTTCCCAAGGCTGTAGCATCTTCTTTTTAAGATTTATTTATGGGGCTGGAGAGATGGCTCAGTGGTTAAGAGCACTGCCTGCTCTTCCAAAGGTGCTGAGTTCAATTCCCAACAACCATGTGGTGGCTCACAACCATCTATAATGAGATCTGGTGCCCTCTTCGGACCTGCAGGTATACACACAGAACGTTGTATACATATTGAATAAATAAATCTTTAAAAAAAAAGATTTATTTATTATGTATAGTGTTCTGTCTGCGTGTATGCCTGCAGGCCAGAAGAGGGTGCCAGATCTCATTACCAATGGTTGTGAGCCACCATGTGGTTGCTGGGAATTGAACTCAGGACCTCTAGAACTGCAGTCAGTGCCCTTAACCTCTGAGCCATCTCTCCAGCCCCTGGCTATAGCATATCTTAGGCATGTAGCCTGTGGAGACTCATAAAGGCAGCATCTTCATGTGTAAAGGGGCATTTTCCTGTGTTTCTGTCCAGGCACACAGGTCATCGGTCACTGTGGATCCCTCCTTGTTATAAATGTGAGGTTTGAGGAACCAAAGCATGAAGAAGGAAGTAAAGATGCCCCTGAGGTCTTAAGTTCAAGATTCACATTTCCTTCAACACTGGGTTACCAGAGGTAGAGTGCTGACACCAGGCAACCATGAGAGCCTTTGAGAGGTTGAACCATGTCTTCTAATTAAGATAGAAGCCAGCCAGCTAGATGTACCTCTGAGGAAGCTTGTATAGGAGACTTGCCCTCATGCTTAGCCACATAGTAAGTTCAAAGCCAGCCTGGGCTACAGAGTGATACTATATCTCAAAAGAAGAAAAGAGACCAAGAAGTGGCTCACAAGCCTGAGGCCCTGAGTTCAGAACCATGGAACCCACATAAAGCAGGAGCACAGTCCTGTAGCCTCAGGGCTCATAGGCGGAGATGGGAAACAGAGACACATCCCCTTGATGTTCGTGGGCCAGCAAGCCTGGCTTCAGTACTGGACAGAAAGCAACCCTGTCACAGCCCAAGGAAGACGGCAGGTTGTCCTCTGATACACACCATGGCACATGCTTGCCCCACGCATACACACAGAGCAGACTTGGAGACAACTCCAGAGACTATACTTTGCTGAGCTTGCCACAGCTCCTCCACCATCTCTCTCTCTCTCTCTCTTTTTTTTTTTTTTTGTTCTTTGATTTTTCAAGACAGGGTTTTCTCTGTGTAACCTTGGCTGTCCTGGAACTTGCTCTGTAGATCAGGCTGGCCTTGAACTCAGAGATCTGTTTGCCTCTGCTTCCTGAGTGCTAACATTAAAAGTGTGCCCACCTTTAATCAACACTGCCCAGCCCATCATCTCTTTTTAACTAATCGCTTATTAGGATATAAATCATGTCACATACGGTTTTGTTTAAACTTCAGTGTTTTCCATTGTAATTATAGAGCTGTGCAGTCACTACCTAAATCCATTCTTATCACCCAGACAGCATACCATGAGCAGTTGTTGGCCTTCCCTGCACCCATAGGTGCCTGCCTGTGAGCCTCACACTTGAGCACCTTGCTTTCCTACTTGTTGGTTTTTACACCATGTTTTCCCGTTCTTGGCCCTTTCTAGGAGAAGCAGCAATTTCAGCGTCATCTGACCCGCCCACCCCCACAGTACCAGGACCCAACACAAAGCAGCTTTCCCCAGCAGGTTGGACAGTTCACAGGTAAGGGGGTGTGAAGGGGGCTGTGGGGAAGGCAGTCGGGCATGACAGTGGGTGGAGCTCATGGTGTGTGGTGCTGATGAGTCCCAAGTTTACTTGCTCACAGGAGCTACGGTTTGGAGGAGAGGGAGGCCTGGATTTTGGTTCTTTTGTGGCACAAGAAGAGAGTCTTGAGGGTTGACTGAGGATACTCATAGTTAAATAGGTTTTGAAGGAAAACTATTACTAGTTAGAGGGCATCTTGTGTGTAAGTGTTAATTGAGATAGTTCTTTGTATCTTCAGAACCCCAAAGCAAGCAGGTATGGTGGTACATGCCTCTAATCTTAGTACTTGGAAGATGAGGCAGGAGGATCAGGAGTTCAAGGTCATTTTCAGCTTCTTACTTTGAGAGAGCTTATCTCAAAACCACCAAAAATGTCTGATCTTCCAGGTGAAGGGTTCCCTCTCATGCACCTGTTTGGGCTTTTGCTTGGCTTCTCCTCATGTTGGTGTCATAGGGAAGACAGAAACACCTAAGCCTCAGTCGTCACCCCTGAAATGGATTGAGCAACTTGTTTGGGTGGGGATTGCAGGTGACATGTCAGTCAGGTGTACTCTGGTCTGCCTTCCCTCCTGACCTTCACTATGAAGTGTTCAGAAAAACTGACTACACCCATGTAAGAGCCTAGGTGGGATTTCCTGGTGTGCTGACTAGGAATATGGAATTGAAGTTTCTAGAGTAACAGAAGCTTGTGTCTGGCTGGGTTTCCCAACTCCATCCCATGCCACATTGATAAGCGCTCTAATAGGAGTGAAGTTGTCAATTTCAGCTCTCCCCTTTCTTCACACCTTTGTGTGGGTTTTGTTTGGGTTTTTTGGTTTCTTGAGACAGGGTTTCTTTATATATTCTTGGCTGTCCTGGAACTCGCTCTATAGGTCAGACTGGCCTCAAACTCACAGAGATGGCCTGCCTCTGCCTCCCAAGTGCTGGGATTAAAGGCATGTGCCACCAGCCCCGGGCTTCACACCTATGTTTTGAAAGTTATTTTCATTATGTCTACATTTGGGGTCTTATGTGACTGTGATGCAGGAACCTGCGGAGGCCAGAACTATTGTATCCCTGTGGAGCTAGGGTTATGGGCAGGTGCTAGAGACCAAACTTTGGTCCTCTGCAAAGCTCGGGTCAGAACCAATAGGCAGCAAGCCCCAACCATACATGGTGATAATACCAGCACTTGGGAGATGGAGGTGGAGGATCAAGAGTTCCAGGTCAGTACATAGGTCTCTATAAGAAAGGAGAGGACTGGAAAGTCATTAGTTGGTAAAGTGCTTGGAAGGCTGAGGACCCGAGTTGATCCTCAGCACCATGTAAAAGCCAGGTGCTGGAGGATGTGTGTGTAATCCAGGCACCACAGAAAGAGGCAGGCAGATCCCTGGAGCTTCCCCACCAGTTGTCTAGCCTAATTAGTGATCTTCAAGCCAATGAAACAAGATGGACAGCTCCTGAGGAACTAAGCTTAAGGTCAGCCTTAAGCCTCCACATGGTGTGCCTGCGTGTGCGCGCGCGCGCGCGCACACACACACACACTCACTCATACTTAAGGTCACCCTTTAGCCTCCACATGGTGTGCCTGCGCACACACACAAGAAAGGCAGACAGCAAGTTTCCTGAGGACAAAGGCTTGTGCTCAGTAAATACCTGGTAATTCCATGCTAGATTTCTGCCTCCCTCAACCACCTTGTCACCGTATGTCATTATGTCATAAATAACAGGGCGTAGAGAGATGTCTTCAGCTATATATAGCCCTTTCCAAATTGCCACTGCCTCATCCAAGAGCCACCATCCACCAACAGCCACACCCCAACAGAACTAAACTGCAGTTTCAGGCTTTACTGTCCTGCTCACAGCTTGTCACAATTCTGTTCCTTCACAGCCTTTTCTGTTTCAAAGGCCCCTCTCCTCTAAACTGTCATATTGTCAAACCTGCATGTGGGTACACATTTGTGTATGTGTGCTTTTATGTGTACATCTATGAGTTTACACGTGTACATGTGTATTTGCATGGGTACATATACATGTGTATGCATGTTTTGTGTACATGTATGCTTATTTGCTGCTGGTGATTGAACTCAAGCTCTTGTGCATACTAAGTAAGTGTTCTACCTACTGAGCTATACCCCCAGCCCTAAATTCAATTCTGAGTCTCCTTCTTTGTGAAGACCGTTCTGCATCTTAGGCATAAAGCCTTCATATCCCTACTTCTTATAGCCTGCTGCTCAGACTTTGACCCTGTCACACAGTGTGGTGGCTTGCCTTCCACAGACAGATGCTGGGGTATCTATTTTGAAATCCCCAGGTCCTAGCTGAGAAAAACTTTGTTGGATGCTTAATAAGAGAATGGACAAGACAACTGGCTTCACTGCTCTGGAGTTTCCCTTTGTCCTCTGTTTCTGAATACTGTCCTTGTCCCACTGCCCATGAGGTACAAGGTTTCTGTCCATGGAAGAAGAGCTGCATCTTAGGTCTAGATATCTCCACCACACTAGTCAGGAATGCCAACATAGGCTGGCAAGATGGCTCAACAAGTAAAGACATTTGCCACCCAAGTCTGGTGACCTGAGTTTGATCCCTAGGACCCATGTGGTGAGGGGAGGAAACTGTCCTGGCTAGTTTTATATAATCCTGACACAAGCTAGAGACATTTGGAGAGAGGGACTCTCAGATAAGAATAACTGCATCAGACTAGCCTGTAGACACTCCTGGGGGGCTTTAATGTGGGAGGGCCCAATCCACCTGGGCTGCTGGTCCTGGTGGAAAAGAAAGCTGACTGAGCACGCCCTGGTAAGCAAGCCAGTAAGCAGCATTACTCCATGGTTTCAGTTCCTGCCTGGCATTTCTGCCCCGACCTCCTTGAATGATGGACTATAAGCTATAAGAGGAAATAAACTGCCAAGTGCGGTAGCACATGCCTTTAATCCTAGCACTTGGGAGGGGGAGGCAGAGGGGGAAAAGGATGAAATAAACCTTTTGCTCCCCATGTTGCTTTTGGAACCAGCTCCCACCTGTCGTCCTCTGATTTCCACAGCTTGTTTGGCACATATGCACCTGCACCTGCTCACACATGTAAAGAAAAGAATGCCAACTTGATTGCTAGAATTTTCTGTCTTCTAGGACCTTCTGCTGCTGCTGTGACTGGCATGAACAACTTGGGTCCATCCAATTCCACCTGTCCTCGAGTGTTCCCGCAGCCTGGGACTCTGATGTCAATGGGTCCTGGACATGCTCCTGTTTCGTCTCTCCCCTCCAGCTCAGGCCAGCAGGACCGAGGAGTGGCCCAATTTACTGGGTCCCAGAGCTTGCCACAGAGCAGCCTTTATAGTATGACCTCTGGCCTATCCCAGATAGTCGCCCAGCCCCCACCACAGGCTACCAGCGCACATGCCCACCTTCCACGCCAGACCAATGTGGGCCAAAATGCCTCTGCTCCAGCTGCCTATGGACAGAACTCTCTGGGGAGTGCTGGTCTCTCCCAGCAACACAATAAGGGAACGCTGCCTCCTGGTTTAACAAAGCCACAAGTCCCAAGAGTGTCAGCAGCCATGGGAGGTCAGAATGCCTCATGGCAACATCAGGGAATGCCAAACCTGAGCAGCCAGACACCAGGGAACAGCAGCGTGAGCCCCTTCCCTGCAGCTTCCAGTTTCCACATGCAACAGGCTCACCTGAAAATATCTGGCCAGCAGTTCTCCCAAGCCATGCCCAGCAGGCCCATGGCCCCCATGAATTCAGCAGGTGCAGCAGGGTCACTGCTGACCCCGGTGAGCACACAGCAGAGGAACAGTGCCCCTGCATCCGCACCTCCCCAAGCAGCCCCTCAGCAGGGCCTAACTGGCTTAAGTCCTGCAGGACCTGAGCTGGGGGCCTTTAGCCAGAGCCCCACTTCACAGATGAACAGCCGGGCAGGGCTGCACTGTACTCAGGCCTACCCTGTGAGGACCATGGGCCAAGAGCTGCCCTTTGCCTTCAGCGGGCAGCCAGGCAGCAGTGGGCTGTCCAGTGTGGCTGGACACACGGATCTGATTGACTCACTGCTGAAGAACAGGACTTCTGAGGAGTGGATAAATGAGTTGGATGATCTTCTAGGGTCACAGTAACAGAAATTTGTGGTGTTTTCCATGTTTAGACATTTTATATTTTTGTTCTCAGATTCAAGAAAGAACAACTACTTTGGACCAAAAGCCCATGGCCCAGAGAACTGGGCCAGTAGAACTTAAACCATGGCTGAGGCCAGCTCTGGTCAGTATCTGCTGGTCCATTGGGCTGGCCCAGCCCATTGGCATTACTACCTGGGATTGGGATAGCAGGATAGGGGGTTGAAAGGTGGCTTCCTACCCAGATGACCAAAAAAGCCAGTGGAAACAAGCCCTGCCATGTCAGACTATCAAAAATAATGTGCTGTATTTTTACCCAAGATTTCTCCACTTGCCTCAAAGCTGGGAACAAATTCTGTTGAAATTTTTAAATAGGATTATTTGCATTTTGTAGCATAGAAGTAATTGTTTTAATTTAAGATTTTTAAGCAGATTAGGATAGGTGGTGGTTGTATTCGTAAATGGCACTGGAGACCGAGGGTTTCCTTTTGAGTCGGAGCCTTTTTTATTTCTGCTCTGTCAGCTTTCATGGTCAATGGAAGTCATTGCTGTAAGTATAGACTGTGACTGCAGATGCCAAAATGATCAGGAAGCCACAAGATGTTAGGTGTGGTGGTCCAGATAGGATCCTTCCTTAAAGCTCCTACTTCCTGGCTGCCATTCACTCTTCAGGATACTGGGCCCCCATGAAGTCCCCTCCATACCCTGGCATGGCTAAATGCTGAAGGTGGAGATTTAGGCTCCAATCTTCTGCATCTCTGATAACCTGTATTTACCACAGCAGAAGTGCCGTTCAGTTGTGCACACATCTTTCCTTCTCCACATCATCCCTACGACCCTTCTGTCTGCCTCCTCGTCCTCTCCCAGCGAAAATGGGAAATGATGATTTACTTTACTACATTAGAAGAGGAAAAGTCAAACTCCATAGGGAGCCTGAGCCTTGCACAGGTTTGGGGAAAGAAGGCTGCAGGCAGCCCACCACCTAGGAGTCACTTTATTCTTTATCCGCCATGAATCTGCTCCTCCCACGGCTGATGATTTGCACTTTTAAAGTGGCTTTATAACACTAACCCACCCTTGCTAAAGATGCAAGTGGATTCTCTTTGAAGGTCTGTTGATGAACGTGTCTTAGCAGAGAAAACATGGACTAGAACGTGGCAAGGGGGCTGCTGACAGCACTTGCCGTATATGAGCAAGATGGTGCGCACAGAGCAAGACTTTGAACAGGATGGCGGAGGGAAAGGTTCTGCTGGAGTGACTTGTGCACAGAGTGGTCTGCAGAGAAATCACAGCTCTGCCCACTGTCCTGGGTCCCAGAACACTTCATCCAGTGTAAAGAACTGAGCCAAGGAAATGACAAGAGCAGCCTGCGCACTCAGAGGGTCGGAGGGTACACACTGCTAACTAGTTTGCACCGGCAGTGCCTTTTTCGCTGAGGGCACCTGTGCTCTCGGGTTCTCGTCTCATAGCCATTTCTCCTCCACCTGGCCTCCCCAGAAACTCGGTTCAGCGCTCAGAGAAGCAGGTGGATCATATAAAGCCAGTGAAGACGCCACCCTCTGGTAGTTCCCCAGTTGTAGGGGTAAGAGGGTGGCTTCAGCAGGTTCTCTACCAAAAATATGTCTGAGGGCTGGAGCCGGATTCTGGTTCCTCTTCCAGCCTCCTGCGACAGCTGCCCACCTCCTGCCCCCATTGCCCAGGGCACGCCAGCTGCCCCTGGCACTCTACATTAGGCCCAGGTTGGCCGCACAGGCAGTGGGCAGCTCACGTGCTGCAGTGTCATAGCAATAAAATGTGATTCTTGGGGTCCCCCCAGAGCTGCCCACGGCTTTATTTATGAGTCTGGCTTTGAGGAGTTGGGAAGAGGTGACCCCACTTCCTCGCACATCTCATCTTCTCAGAGCCACGACTCAAGATGAAAAGGGTGCTGGGACTTCCTTACACACATGTGCTTTGTGTAAATAAATGTTTACAATTTTATATTGAAGATGAATTAAGTGTTAGAGTGTCCAACTGTATATTTTTTACTTTTATAGATTTTAAAACTGATCCTTTATATGTGTTTGGAGCTATGATAAGTTTTATGGCAAGCAGTTGGTATTGTGAACTTTTTATGATCATCAAAAGTGCAGAAAAGTCCTATTAATCCCCTTATTCTGCTTCCCTTAGCTCTGGTGTACACCAAAAAGAAGTCTCTACTTTCCTGTGTTACAAAAATAATAAAAAATATTTTACTACTATGGAAACCACCAGTGTGTTTAACTCCTGTGGGGTGGAATAGCAAGGACCATTTGACAGCTATCAATTTTCATGATGTAACTTCACTCTCTTCCTGCATCTGTTGGGGGCCCCACTTTGCTAGTGGCAGCAAAGAGAGGTCGAACCACTGGCATGCTGCAAAAGAGCAGTCCCTTCACTGTGGTCAAACCAAGATAGATGTGGAAGAGAATACATTCCAGGCCTCCAGGAAATCAAAGGAAGTGGGAACAAAAAGCTCGGACTGGTGCCTAGCAATGAACATTGGAAAAGAGCCAACTAAGATCAATCTCTAAAAGCCTTCTTGATAGCTCATAATGATCCTCCTACTTTAGCCTCCTGAGTGCTGAAGTTAGAGACACCACTACGCCCAGATAATGAACCTCTCAAATTTAAATTATTCTGCCACAAGTATTTTTTATAGGAACAGAAAATGAACTAAGGACTGGTGTGTGTCAAACAGTAAGGGACAACATGCTAAGGCACTGGAGGGCATTGCCTGTAGGACCCAGTCCAAAGGACTGTCAGTGCTAGATTGGGGGCAGGGAGAGCTTAGTGGCATAGTAGCCCTTGCTGTGATGCAGGACTTGCCACTTTGGCAGAACCGCCAGCAAGCAGTACCGACAGGCTTGGCCCGTGGAAGTTTTGAGGAAGTCGCCATCCTCACTATAGGAAAGCCACAATCAGAAGTAACTGGCAGATGGTGGGGAAAGGGAGCAGACATCTATAGGTGCAACTATTATGGGAATGGAGCATACTGCCTGGTGGGCCCCAACTCACCGGCCAGATACATCCAGTAGGCCTCAGAGCACATGCCATTTTGCAGAGAATGTATGCGTGAGACGCCAGCCCAGGCCTCTCTGTGAAGCTATGTGTTCCTCCAAAGGCCAGCTTGCCAGAAGAGGTGCCCTGTTAACAATGAAGATTAAGGATCTTGAAGGAATGGGGCCAGGAGGGAGCTCAAGACCTCCCAAAAGGAGGAGACCTTGTCTCAGAAACAAAAAGCAAACTCGAGCATTGGTGTACTCATAAGTGTCCAGATTTGGAGGAGCAGCCAGAAGTTCCTGACCTGTCAGGGCTAGGGAGATGTCCATGGACAGGAGCGCAGCCAAGAGGACCTACAGCCAGTCCACATCTAAGATGCTCAGTCTGTGATTGCTCCACTTTTCCACAATGGGAATTCAATGTGAGGTCAGGAGAAACTGCTTCAGAATCTGAATCTGGGTGTTTTCCCAGTCCACCCACACACAGCACTGCCTTGTCACGATGCTTACTGCTGACGTAAGTGCAACTCCTAGGTGCCACAGCATCCTGAAGGAAAAGGATGGAGGCTTTGCATTTCACTGTTACTGAGCTGGCCATGTGTACAATAATAAGTGTCATAAAAATTTAAAATATACCATAT
Organism: Dicrostonyx torquatus; assembly: GCA_028555095.1. Taxonomy (NCBI): domain Eukaryota; kingdom Metazoa; phylum Chordata; class Mammalia; order Rodentia; family Cricetidae; genus Dicrostonyx; species Dicrostonyx torquatus. The sequence goes on along the minus strand of JAQHUG010000388.1, from coordinate 755,496 downwards.
GGAGTATGAGCAGTGTGTCATGTGTCTAGACTCTAGTACTCAAAAGTCTGAGGAAAGAGGCTTATGTGAGCCCAATTTGAGATAGCACATAGGAATGAAAGGAAGGAGGGAGGGAAGGAAGGAAGAAAGAAAAGAGTTGGAAAGAATGAATTTGAAAAGAAAAGATGGGGAGTGTGTAATTGGCTCAGTAGTTCAGAGCACTGACTGCTCTTCCAGAGAACCCAGTTTCAGTTCCCAGCACCAACATAGCACCTCACAACCATCTGTAACTCTAGTTCTAGGGATCCAACTCTGGGGGCACCTGGCATGTGCATTGTGTACACTCATACATGGGAGGTAAACAATTCTGAAGACAGAAAGATAGCATTGGATCAGTAACAAGTGGAGAGAGAATCCCAGAGAGCCCAAGTCAGATGAAGCTCTGCTGACCTGGTTGCCATGACAACCCTGGGAGAACTGCAGCTGCCATAGCACCATCACTCAGTAGCTACCACGTAACACCAGCTCTAGCCCAAAGCCGAGCACCGCAAGCAGCACTGGCTGAAGTACCCCTGTGACAGGAGCAAAAAGGTTATCTCAGTCAAGGTTTTGTGAACAGTAGAACGGTTTGATGTAAAAAGTAGAGATGGGATGCTCAATCGTGCCACAAGGACATGTGCTCAACTATGTTCATAGCAGCTTTGTTTGTCATAGCCAGAACCTGGAAACAACCTAAATGTCCCTCGACCGAAGAATGGATAAAGAAATTGTGGTACATTTACACAATGGAGTACTACACTGCAGAAAAAATAATGACAGCTTGAATTTTGCAGGAAAATGGATGGAACTAGAAAACATTTTGAGTGAGGTAACCCAGACACAGAAAGACAATTGTCACATGTACTCACTCATAGGTGGTTTTTAAACATAAAACAAAGGAAGCCAGCCTACAAACCATAATCACAGAGAACTTAGACAACAATGAGGACACTAAGAGAGACTTACATAGACCTAATATACATGAGAAGTATAAAAAGACAAGATCTCCTGAGTAAATTGGGAGCATAGGGACATTGGGGGAGGGTTGAAGGGGGAGGGGAGAGGCAGGGAGGGAAGCAGAAAAAAATGTAGAGCTCAATAAAGAAATAAAAGAGATGGAGGCCACACACGATAGCACCCACCTTTAATCCTAGCACTCGGAAGGCATAGGCAAGTGGATCTCTGCAGATTTCAGGCCAGCATAGACCACATGATGAAACCATGTCTCAAAATCAACAGCCATTGGAAGCACCTCCAAAGAATATGAGTTCAATACCGAGGTAGAAATGGATTCAGAGGTAGCCAACGTTACAAGCCCTGGTAGAGGGACAGTCCACGGCAGTAAATCCACAGCAGAGGGAACCACTGTAGACATTATCTGCTTCCTAGGGGCTCTTCACACAATAGCCATCAGGATTACCCCAATGGCTTGAGGGTAGGGGTTGCAAAGCACTCCTGAAGGCCAGACCCAACAAGACAGCCCTTCAGCAGGTGAAAGCTCCCACCTTCATCTATAGAAGACTCTAGACAAGTTTCTAGCTTCCTTGCTGGGAGAGTGATGGACTGCTACCAGCCACAGTGCAGGACAGGAGGGTAGACCAGTGAGACAGCGTGGATATGGATACGTTACAGACCAATCCCACAAGGCCCTTCCTTGCCGAAGAGTCTAGAGAGGGTGGCAAGGAAAGTCAGGACCGAAGGTCAGCAGCCATCTCAGCATCAGTACCAACAGTGTCAACTGTCCACACAGAGGCCCAGAGAACCCTAAACCAAAAGATGGCAGGGACAAAAGTTGCTTGTCCACCAACTGAGAATCTGACCCCTCCCCAGGCTGAACAGGGCGAGGCTGAGCATCAGCTGCCTTAACATCTCAGCTATCGTCTGGTTTAGCCATCACGAAATGAATGTACAATCCCAGCTGCATGGAGACTGGGGCAGAAAGCCTTTGGTGCTGCTTTAACCCATTGACCAGATATGCTCGAACTATCCGTGTCTTCACACAGTGGGGTTTTTTTCATTCTTACCCAGAGACGTCTTTCCAGTAACGATGCTCTATGTGCTTTCCTGCTGATAAACACTGTGAGCCATAGCATCTTGGAGAGACAGGGTTCACTTCATCTTACAACTCTCAAGTCACATGCCACCAAACAGAGAAAGCAGGGCAGGACCTCAAGGCAGGAACTCATGCAGAAGTCATGAAGGAACTCTGCTTACTCCCCCATGGCTTGCCTAACTTGCTTACTTATTCACCCCAGGACCACCAGCACAGGGTGGCATGATCACAGTGGACTGGACCCTCTGGCATCAATCTTTAATCAAGACAGTGCTCCACACACACGCCCACAGGCTAGTCTGATAGAGGCCGTTGGACAGAGGGTTAATCCCAGGTGACTCGAGTTTTTAATCAAGTTAACAAAACTTAACACAATTTACCCCTTGTCAGCTTCACACACAAAGCATCACTGTTAGCCCATACATTTCTTTTCTTGCTTGTACCAAGATCATGTTAATACTAATATCAAACATAGTACCACTTTAGAAGTCCCACAAACTTTAAAAAAATCCAAACACTGGGGACTCGGCAGGTGGCGCAGAGTGGGAGCTGGAGCCTCCACCATCGCCACCTGCACAGGTGCCAGCAAGACGTCCTGGTATGGGCAGTACTGCAGCTTCAAGTCCGAACATGTCTACAGCAAGCCCGCCAGCAAAGAGAACTGCTACAACTCAGTGGCCATCACACACAATATTCATGGCAACCACTTCTGTGTTGTGAACCCCGATTTCATTGCTGTGGTCACTGGACGCACCGTCAAGGGGCCTTCCCCATCATCCCCTTGCACCAGATGGGAAAGTTGGACCCTCACTACCCCACAGTCTGCAGGCACAGAGGAAACATCTTGGACATCAAGTAGAATCCTTTTGATAACTTTGAGATCGCCTTCTATTCCAAAGATTCCATGATTAAGATCTGGAACATCTCCAAGCAGCTGTTGGCAAGGAACCTCACCACCCACAAGAAAAAACTGTTGGGTCATGCACACAGGGTGGGACTGGTAGAGTGGCACCCCACGGCTGCCATCATCTTCTTCAGTGCTGACTATGACTACAAGGTGATGATGTGGAACCTGGACACAAAGGAGTCTGTAATTGCAAGACCCGTGAAGACAATCATCTGTCACCAAGATGTGATCCTCTCTGTGTCCTTCAGCACTAATGGCAGCCTGCTGGCTACCACCTGTAAGGACCACAAGATTCAGATTGTTGACCCCAGACTAGGGATTGTCCTCCAGGAAGCCAGCCCAATGGGGCACCAGGCCAACAAAGTGCTGTTCCTGGGGAACCTCAAGAAACTGCTATCTGTGGGTACATCCCAATAGAACATCTGGCAGATGGCCCTGTGGGACCAGGACAACCTTTCTGTGCCCCTCGTAGAGGAGGACCTGGATGGCTCCTGGGGTGTGTTGCTTCTCTTCTGCGACTCGGACACAGGCATGCTGTACATTGTGGGGAAGGGAGATGGGAGCATCCTGTACTCTGAGGTGAGCACTAACAAGCCTCACCTGAGCTCCTACAACCCACAGAAGGGGATAAGTTTCTAAGAGTGCAAGGCATTTGGCAGATGGAGGCAAGAGGATCAGGAGTTCAAGGTCATCCTCATCTATATAACAAGTTTGAGGTTATGGCAGGCTTATGTGGGACCTTGTGTCAAATAAACAAGAAGGAAGAAAAGAAAAGAAAAAGAAAGAACTGGAGTGGCATATAAGGAGAATTTAGGAAGCCAGGTATCATACCAAAGAAAGGTCCCCACATGTCTTCCTGTGAAATCTTTTTTTTTTTTTTTTTTTTTTTTTGGTTTTTCAAGACAGGGTTTCTCTATAGCTTTGGAGCCTGTCCTGGAACTAGCTCTTGTATGATCTACAAGACCTGGTCTCGAACTCACAAAGATCCGCCTGCCTCTGCCTCCCGAGTGCTGGGATTAAAGGCGTGCGCCACCACCGCCCGGCTGAGATCTTCCACTTCTACAACCTGATCGCAACCAAAAGTCTCATTGATTGTACCCTGGAGGTCAGAATCCTACCAAGAGGACATCTACCTGCCTACGGCAGCAGTTCAGCCTTCCCTGACAGCCCATGAGTGGTTCAGCAGAATGAACAGAGAGCCCATCATAACGTCCCTTAGATCTGGCTCTGACCTGCTAGACTCCCGGCCACTGCCTCCAGAGAAGAAACTTCTCTCCAATTCTATGGTCCAAGTTTCATCTGGGCCCTTGGAACCATGACCACCAATGATGTCCAGAAACCCTGCTTTTTGCTGGAACAGAAAACATCAAAGTGGACCACAGAGCAGCAGCTGGAGAAGTCCTGGCTCACCAGTGACTTTGATGTTTTTGAATGCCCTCCACCAAAGACAGAAACCTGCTACAGATGTCCTACCAGCAACAGGAGGCGAACTGGAGTGTCCAGGAGCTGCTGATGCAGTCCAGGCCAGGCAGCTGGAACTGGAGATCAAAAACCTGCTGATGGGCTTATGACAGCTCTGAGCAGAGGTACTCGCCATCCTTATCCTTATCCTCAGGGACACCAAGAGGCTCTCTAGAGAACCAAACCATAGGTCAATTATGTATATGTATAGCATTTGGAAGAAAGCTAAATATAAAACTCACTGTGCATGTGAAAAAAAATCCACACATTGCTGGGTGGTGGTGCCGCATGCTTTTAATCCTAGCACTTAGGAGGCAGAGGCAGGTGGATCTCTCTGAGTTTGAAACCAACCTGGTCTACAGAGGGACAGCCAGGGCTAAATAGTGAGACACTGTCTCAAAAAAAAAAGAAAGAAAAGTAACTAAAATAACCCCTTTGTTCCCTCAAAACCAGTAGCATAAGGAAGACTTTCATACATTTTTAATTTTACTAATTCTGCTTCAGACTCTCCCCTCTACAGAGCCACAGCTGACCCTCAGGAAATACTTCCCAGAAGATTCTGCCTCGATGATGCTGGTCTTTCCTTTGGGGGGGTTATTGATATTTATTGAGTTCTACATTTTTCTCTGCTCACCTCCCTGCCTCTCCTCTCCCCACTTCAACTCTCCCCCAAGGTCCCCATGCTCCCAATTTACTCAGGAGATCTTGTCTTTTTATACTTCCCATGTAGGTTAGATCTATGTAAGTCTCTCTTAGTGTCCTCATTGTTGTCTAAGTTCTCTGGAATTGTGGTTTGTAGACTGGCTTTCTTTGCTTTATGTTTAAAAACCACCTATGAGCCGGGCGGTGGTGGCACACGCCTTTAATCCCAGCACTCGAGAGGCAGAGGCAGACAGATCTTTGTCAGTTCAAGACCAGCCTGGTCTACAAGAGCTAGTTCCAGCGCAAACTCCAAAACTACAGAGAAACCCT
>JAQHUG010000388.1:690173-736769 GCA_028555095.1 Dicrostonyx torquatus | reverse complement strand
AAAAAGACAAGATCTCCTGAGTAAATTGGGAGCATGGGGACCTTGGGAGAGGGTTGAAGGGGAGGGGAGAGGCAGGGAGGGGAGCAGAGAAAAATGTAGAGCTCAATAAAAATCAATAAAATTTAAAAAGAATAATTATATGCCATGACCAGATAGCAATGATAGCAAGAAAGGAAGGTTTAAAGGTTGGTTTAACATTAAAAAAACGAACAAACAGCTGGGTGTGTTGGCACAGGCCTTTAATCCCAGCACTCTGGAGGCAGAGGCAGACAGATCTCTGAGTTCAAGATCAGCTGTGTCTTCAGATGGGTTCCAGGACAGTCAGGGCTACACAGAGAAACTTTGTTGGTAATATTATTTTAAGGTGTGTTACTTTTGTTTATGTTGCATTTGTTTAACCCTGTGAAGTTGTGATACTTAGCCTGTGTAGAAGGCTGATATCAAGGCAGGAGAAAGGATAGGTGGGGCTGGAAGGCAGAGAGAATATATAGTAGGAGAAATCTGGGGTTCAGAGAAGTAGCCTGAGAAGGAGGAGGATATCAGGGGTCAATCACACAGCTACACAGCAATCCATGGAGTAAGACTTAAAGAAGTAAGAAGAGAATGGGAAAAGCCCAGAGACAAAAAGTAGACGGGATAATATAAGTTAAGAAAATCGGGCAAGAGCTGGGAGGTAGTAGCACACCCCTTTAATCCTATCACTCGGGAGGCAGAGGTAAGCGGATCTCTGTGAGTTCGAGGCCAGCCTGGTCTACAAGAGCTAGTTCTAGGACAGGCGCCAAAGCTACAGAGTAACCCTGTCTCAGGGAGGAAGGGCAGAAAAGAGAAGCAGCCAAGAAACAAGTCAAGGCTGAATAAGACTCCAGCCAGGCAGTGGTATTGCACGCCTTTGATCCCAGCACTCAGGGAGGCAGAGGCAGGCAATCTTTGAGAGTTCAAAGCCATCCTAGTCTACATAGTGAGTTCCAAGACAGCTGGAGATACATGGAGAAACCCGTCTCAAACAAACAAACAACAACAAAAGACCCCATGTGTGATTCATTTGTGGGTGGCAGACACCCCAAAAGAGCTTAATGTTATACTACTACTAAACCCTGTATCACAAACCAAACCAATGTATGCAACCAAACATGGTAGCAAATGCCCGTAATGCCAGCATGTGGGAGATTGAAGCAGGAAGGTCAGGAGTTGAAGTAATAGTCAGCTAGTTACATTGTGCGTCTGGGGCCAGCCTGGGGTCCATTAGTACATGAAACTTTGCCTCACACCACTGTCTCAAAATTGTTGAATGCACTCAATATACAGCATTGATTACAAAGACACTAAACAGTATCAAGAGCATGAAAAACAAAGGCCAGGTGTGGTGGCACACACATGTAGTCCCAGCACTTGAGAGACAGGCAGTTCCAGGCCAGCCCCAACTACAAAGAGAGACTCTGTGCCCACAAAAATCAAAACCAGATGGAGGATTTGTATCTCACTTAGGATGTAAGGACACATTTCAGCGAAATACAATGGACTAGAAAAAGGACTCTGAGGTAATTGTGGAACTTTGACCATGGTCTACGCTATGATCATTTTTCTCCTCCAAGGTCACGCAGGAGTCTGATTCTCAGAGCTCTGTGTTCACGGTGTTAGAGAGTAAGATGCTAACCAGGTTACTGTATCTAGCGGTGAGGCCTCTGGACCTGACTAGGTTAGATCTGCTCGTGAGAGTGGATCCCTCAGGATTGAACCCTCGAAGCTTCATAAAAAAAGCAAAGGTAATATGACCACACAGAGGAACACACGGATTCTGAACGTACAGATACCCACACACTCATGCTGCAGTGAGATACAGTGCGCCCAGCAGCTCCCAGTCCCCCAGCAGCCTGTATTTTGGACTATGTGGACTATTTGGACTTTGTGTCCCTAACAAAAGCCCTTTTCTCTATAAAATAACTTGCCTCTAGTAATGAAAACGAACAATGCACAGATTAGTGAATAGGCTCACATCAGTACTAATAACTGGGGTCAGTAACTATATTGTCATTTTTTAAAAGCTTGGCATCTGGGGAAGAGGGCATGGATGAAAAGAATACATTCTTTTTTGGGGGAAGTAGGTTTGGTTTTTTTAGAGACAGAGTTTCTTTGAATAGCAGTCTTGGCTGTCCTAGAACTCTCTTTGTAGACCAGGCTGGCCTCGAACTCACTGAGATCCGCCTGCCTCTGCCTCCCAAGTGCTAAATTAAGGGAGTGTGCTACCACACCTTTCTTGGTCTTTTAAAATGGTCACGGACCTTTTGGTGAATGTCAATAATCCCAGCTGAAGGGAAGAGCACCAATCCAGGTCCTTCCTGAGCCAGAGTGAGTTTAAGGCCAACCTGGGAAACTTAGTGATCCTGCTGAAAATGTAAGGTCAAAAATGGCCTGGGGACATAGCTGAATGGTGAAACCACTGCTGAAGATGTGCAACCTCCAGTGTTGCACACACACCAAAACTGTAGCCACCCAATGCTCTCAGCCCCAGGTAAGCACAGAATGTTTTTTTCACGGTCTATAGTATCATTTGCCTTTCTGGCTGCTTCATGCTTATAGAATGAAATGATACGTGGCTTTTTTTTTTAAAAGTCAAAATAGAAGCATGCCTCTTATGTAGCCCAGGCTGGCCTGAGACTCTCCATCCTCTTGCCCCAGCCTCTCAAGTGCAGAGATATGGGCATATATGCACTTTTCATGTCCATCTTAGAGTCAAGGGTCTGACTGTGCACAGCTGCTGAGGTCCAGTGCAGAAACAATGGTTTTTGTTTGTTTGTTTTTCGAGAAAGGGTTTCTCTGTAGCTTTGGAGCTTGTCTTGAAATTAGCTCTTGTAGATCAGGCTGGTCTTGAACTCACAGAGATCCACTTGCCTCTGCCTCCCAAGTGCTGGGATTAAAGGTGTGCGCCACCACCGCCCGGCTGAAACAATGGTTTCTTTCCATCCTTGTGGTCTGCAGGCCTTCCCACCTGTCAGAAGTCACTTATAACTCAGTATCCAGAAGACTTCGCAGGGCCATCTAGGGGCTGAGTCAGGAAGGGTATATCCTTCAGGGTTCAGGGAGGATGATGTTGGTGCCTACAGGACCAGCTCTTTGTTGTAGTAAGGCCACTTCTTTGTCCCAGCTTCCCAGAACCAAAATAACTACACAGAAATTGTATTAATTAAATCACTGCTTGGCGTATTAGCTCTAACTTCTTATTGGCTAACTCATATCTTTATTTAACCCATTTCTAGTAATCTGTGTATCGCCACATGGCTGTGGCTTATCAGCAAGATTCCTACTGGCGTCTGTCTCTGGCAGGGCTACATGGCTTCTCTCTGACTCTACCTCCTTTCTTCCAGTATTTAGTTTAGTTTTCCCTACCTAGCTCTATTCTACCCTATCACAGGCTCAAGACAGCTTCTTTATTAACCAATGGTATTCACAGCATACAGAGGGGAATCCCACATCAGGTCTTTGGTCAGAGGGCGGGCAGGCCCAGTAGAACCCTCAGAAAGTAGGCAAAGTCAGAGCATAAGCTAGAAGGAGTAAAGGAGGTCAGGAGAGAGTCAGAGACTGATGTGGGCTTTCCTTCTGTATGCTGTGATTATCATTAATGAATAAAGAACTGCTTTGGGCCTATGGCAGGGAAGAACAGAACTAGGTGGGGAAAGCTAGGCTGTATGCTGGGAGGAAAGAAGGGCGGAGTCAGAGAGAAGCCATGGAACTGCTGGAGATAGATGCTGGGAACTTTACCTGGTAAGCCACAGCCACGTGGCAATACACAGATTAATGGAGATGGGTTAAATTAATATGTAAGAGTTAGCCAATAAGAAGCTAGAGCTAATGGTCCAAGCAGTGATTTAATTAATACAGTTTCTGTGTGATTATTTTGGGTTGGGTCTAAACTAGCCGGGCAGGAACTAACAAGCAGCCTCCCTCCTCCAACAAGAGACTGAGACCCTTGTCTCTGCCCTGAACATCTGCTCACAGACTTCCTGAGGAATTGCTGATATCAGGCCTCTATTTCCTGTTGCCAGGCCAGAAAGAATGAACTTGGATGGGCAGATAAGTGAGCCTCGGAGGAAATGCCAGCTTGGCAGAGCTGAGCCTGAAGTAGCATAAACACAGACTGGCTTGAAGCCTATACCCATGAGCACCCACACCCGCAAGCACAGACACATATAGATACGTTTGCTTGCAGATGGGCATGCAGACAGGCACCTCATTCACATGGGCATACAGGAGGACCGCCTGCCAGCGCCATGCCAATGCCTGGGTTCTAAACTTCAGGATATCCAGTTGGCATTGGGAGCAGAGACAGAGGAGGCTGCCATCAGGGCAGCTTCAGGGAGGGAGGGGGTTAAAAGGTAAGACAGAGCATAAGGATACTGCCCGTTTTGCCACGGAATGCTTGTGTCCTGCTCATTCCTCTATCACTGAGTACCAGCTATTGTTATTACACCTTGATGAAAAGCAGGGACCAGCATAAAACCCATCTCTGTCCTGAGAAGCCTGTAGAGCCCCAGCTGGGACTCATCAGATTTCCTGGGCACAATGATGAACAAAGTGACAGGGCTTCTAGGAGAGCCCATAGGGACAAGGCCTCAGGCTGGTCCTTGGGCTTAAGGGCAGCAAGGAAGGAGGCTGGCTCTATGGCAAAGGTACAGCTCCCAAGGATGCCCCTGATGTCTGAAGACTCCCATGATATGACCAAGCTGGCTGCAGGGGCAGTAAGAGATGAAGAGCTATGCAGGAGGTGTAGATTTGGTACTAAGGCAGTTAATTCCTTAGCACCCACCCTCTGCTGTCCTATGCTGGTCTGTTCCTTTCACCTGCGGCTCTAGAGCAATCTGGACTTTGCCAGTGCTGACCAGACTTGCCTCAAACCAACTTCATCAGAAAAGAGAAGTGACTGTTTTGCCTTGCACACACCAGAGAGGGTGGCCCCAGGGCCCCAAGGGCTCACCAATGTGAATCCTCAGCTTCCATAAGCTGAGCTTCCTTTTCCAAACTGCTAATGAAGTTTCCAGAATGGGGTCTCTCTTTCTCCCATCAGCCTTGGCACATGTGTCTACATCAGAAATTTGGCAGTGGAGGAATTGTCAGCTCTGTCTGATGTGGGAAGGACCAGGCTAAGGAAGGGAAAGATCAGTGCCTTGAGCCAAGTGGGATGCTGGGCAAACACACTGGCCTAGAGACAAACGTTCTCTCAAAGCCCGAGCAAGGATGGAAGACAGGGTTTCTCTGTAGCTTTGGAGCCTGTCCTGGAACTAGCCCTTGTAGACCAGGCTGGTCTCGAACTCACAAAGATCTGCCTGCCTCTGCCTCCCGAGTGCTGGGATTAAAGGTGTGCGTCACCACCGCTCGGCGGAAGCTGTTATTCATGAGCCTGTGAGGTTCTGAGGGTGGTGGGCCTCAAGGTGCCTAGAAGGAGCAAGAACAGGGGTACGTGGCTGAGGACACTTGGACAGCATTATGAAGCCAAAGAGAGTGGGAAAAATGTGTCAGCACTACACATTACAGAGTAGCCCTGGACAGAGGTGCAGATACAGGTTATACAGGTTAGATAATTGTAGGTGTGGGAGAGGTCAGGGCTGGGAGCCTGATCTTGAACCCAGGAGTAAGGGCAGGTCTGAAAGGTCACTGGGAAACTACCGAGGTACAAGGCATGGAGGACACAATGGCTGGAAGCATCCAAGGCTAGAGTGGGCGTGGGTGAGCAGCCTGAGTACTGCTATCGCAGGACTAAACCCAGAAGGGTCAAGAACAATGGAGGGAAGTGGTCAAGCTGTCACAGTCCTGGTTTCTACCTTCCCAGCCTGACCAGGCTTCCTGCCTCTGTGGATACAATCAGGCCCCCACCCCTCCCCGCCTCTACTGAGAAGGGGTGGGGTGGGTATTGAGGCTCTTCCTCTCCTGGGCCAGTTCTGAGCAGCACGCTGGCTGATAAGAACCTTCCAGCTGACTCTGCCGGTGACTGGCACCATGAAGGACGACGTGGCTCTTTTGGCTACCATCACCCTCTTGGGAGTTCTGTTACAAGGTGCGCTGGTTCCTGTCTGGGAGGTGGGTGCAGCCTGCTCTCTGTCCTTCAGAGCCTTGGTTAGGGAATGGTGGTACTGAGAGGCCTAGGCTCAGGCCCAGGTGAAAGACAGGACACTTCCAGCCCACGCTCCTGGTGCCAAAGTCCAAACTCTTCAATAGCTACTGGAGTCTTGGTGTCAAAGGGTCTGAGTCCTGGCTAAGGGGCGTGGGCTGGAATGTCTGCAGGGGAGCAGTGGAAAATGCACATGGGTCAGGGGCTAGAGTGCACAGCCAAGGGACCAGCTGAAGGATGGCAAAGATTGCAGAGGGGCCACTGAGGAAAGTGTGTCAGGTATGTGCCTTGTGGTGGGGGCTGCTGTCTGCTTGGGAGTATGATGCATAGCCGGATAGCTATAGGCTTAGATGGGGTGAGCTCCTGTGACAGGCACCTGGAGCATGTGTCTGCCAGTTAGAGCTGGGCTCCTGATGTCTAAACAAAAACTGAGACAAGAGTTTCTGCCATTGTTTGGTGGCACTCAGACCCAAGCTTCAGTAACCCTGGCCTGAGTCAGGGTCCCTTCTGGCTGACTCTGTAGAAGGAAAACCAGGGTCCCTTAGTGGACAGGACGTGAGTTTCCTGTTCCTGGTGCCAATTCTGTCTTGGGACACTGGCTACTCAGGGACTAAAAGACTGGGGGTCCAGACCTGCAGAACGGGGAGGTGAGCATTTGCCTGTGCTTTGCAAGTCAAATAGTTTAGTAGCGTCTCCTGTGGCTCCGCCCACCAACAGATGTTACTGGCGCGTGCCCTGTGCTTTGCAAGTCAAATAGTTTAGTAGCGTCTCCTGTGGCTCCGCCCACCAACAGATGTTACTGGCGCGTGCAGCACGCCAGTCAATCCTCAGGCCGGGCCGAATGGGTCTCGTGAACACAGCTGATGGGGCAGGTCGGAGGAGGGAGTCAGAAGGGAGTCGCTCAGAAAGAGGCAGGGGGAACAGGGCTAGGGGACAGGGCCTACCCCAGGTATGCGGGGCGCCACACCTGACTCCTACGTCCCCACGGCCGTAGCCTACTTCTCCCTGCAGGTGATCTCTGCGCGCAGGGCTTTCCACGTGTCGCCGCCACTCACTTCTGGACCTCCCGAGTTCGAGCGCGTCTTCCGAGCCCAGTGAGTGTGGAGGATCCGGGCGGGTTCGGGTGTCAGCCCAGTCCGGCCGCGAGCTCACCCAGTCCGTCCCACGCAGGGTGAACTGCAGCGAGTACTTCCCGCTGTTTCTCGCCACGCTCTGGGTCGCTGGCATCTTCTTCCACGAAGGTGCGGGACAGCGTGGGGGCGCGCTCGGGGGTGGTCTCCGGGTGGCAGGCGCTCGTGTTCACCGCGCTTGCCTGGCCTTTCTCAGGCGCCGCAGCCCTGTGCGGACTGTTCTACCTGTTCGCGCGCCTCCGCTATTTCCAGGGATACGCGCGCTCGGCGCAGCTCAGGTAACTCGGGCTGGACTTCCGGGAAAGCACGGCAGGGAAGGGTCGCTTCTGGACGCGGCTCTGCGGGTGGGAGGCGGTGATAGGCCGCAGAGGACCAGGGGAAAGATTGCCTTCGGGGACCGCAGGCGGGCGGACCTAGCCCGAGAAAGCGGGTCTAGTCTGGCGGGGCGGGGCCGTCCTGGCACGTTGGGAGCAGAGTCTGCGTCTGTGGGGCGGGGCCTGGTCCTCGGGGCGGGCCTTGGCTAAGCTCCCACTGAGATCCGCCCGCAGGCTGGCTCCTCTGTATGCGAGCGCGCGCGCGCTCTGGCTGCTGGTAGCTATGGCTGCGCTGGGTTTGCTGTTCCACTTCCTCCCCGGCACGCTACGGGCAGGGCTCTTCAGAAGACTTCAGGCCCTCCTGCAGATGGCCTGAGGCGAAGGATCTCCGAGTCTGCGCAACTGGAGAAGAGCTTAGAGCAAAACGCAGGGGTGCCCGCTTCCGAATCCCAGTTTCTAATTAAAGTTCCCACGACTGTCCCGCCTACGTTCTCTGGGTGGGAGAAAGTTGCTTACCAAGGAAGGGCCCCATCCCCCGACAGATGTAGCCAGGCTTTGGGAGGCGGAGTGGGCCTGCTTGGATTGGAGCTTCTCACTATATATACCCTCTAGACGGCACTTTGCCTGCGCCATTACCTCTGCCTTGACATTTATTTCCAGAGATAGCCACCCTTCAGCCTCCTTTCTGTGACCCTCAGCTGCCGGAATCTTGTGTGCCTTGTTGTCCTCCACTCCCAGCCCCAGACTTCACAACTAGCATCAGCTGGTCTTTCCCCAAGTGAGAATGGGGTTCCTGTTTTTGATCAGCCTAGATCTCCAACATTAGATGGGTGTAGGTGTTCACGGTCCCTGCGGAGGCGCACATAGCAGTGAGCATGACCAGGAATGTAGTGGGCGATACGTTTTCTGAAGTGGACCTCAGGGTGCTTGAGGAGGGCCAGATCAAAGTCACCTTCACTAAGTAGCCAGCCTGCACTGGATGAGAATCTCCCAGCGGGAGATAGAGAGGCAAATACAGAGAGGCAGACATGCAAGTAAGTGCCTGGCCAGAATAAGCTTCTATGAGGCATACACTTCATTAACCCTTTATTACAAGTCACGCTCTTATAGAAGTATATGCGAACTTACGTGAAAAAAATCAAATGTATCCAAGAATAAAAAACACAACACATAAAGTAGTGTATGCATTCCAGTGTTCGCGCCGCACACAGCGGGCGCCCAAGAAAAAGCTCTTCTAAAACGGCCTGGTTCAAGCCGACTGGCCAGGGGCAAACGGTTCGGTTCGGTTCTTTTTGGGCGGCAGCAGGCCGGCCCTCAGGCACAGTGTGGGGGCCGCCTGTCTCCTCTCGCGGCCCGGCGCAGCACCAGCTTCTGGGGCCTCCGGGCCAGCGGTGGACCCCAGGCCAGCCCAAGCCGCCTGCCAGGCAGAACCCTTCAGGTGGGGTGGATATGCCTGGTCCTCTGGCGCGGCGGCAGCAGCAGCAGCAGCAACACCACCCTTGGAACCGTGGGCTCCAGAGCCGGCCATGGAGCACCCTTGGAAACCTTCCATTTAGTCGGCCTTTTTCAGAAAAATCTGTAAGAGTCAGGCTCAGGATGAGCAGGTGTCTTGGCGCTTCTTATGGTTTAGCAGGCTGGTCCCATCCTGGCACCCAGCTGATCTCACCTCACTCAAGATGACCCACACCGGCGAGTCAGTCTGGATGGAGAGGCGCAGTGCTTCTAGGGGCCCAAAGGCAGGATCCACTTCCCCCTCGGCCACACCCTTGTAGAAGGAGCCTGTGGAAGGGCGGGCGCCTAGAAGTAAAAACAAAAGCCACACCCAAAAGCCCATCCCACACAGGCCCTGCCTTACTCACCAATCTGGAGGTAACCATCAGGGCTTCTGGGGTACCGGAGAGTGGCTGAGCGGCCCTCCTGAAGGGCTTCCTTCTCTGACTGGGGGTTCTGAGGATGAAGCGACAGGGCTGGAGTGGCTGGCCAGGAGGCAGCCCCAGTCCTCACCCATACCCACCACACTCACGTCAAAGGGCAACACCTCCACAGAAGTGTTGAAGAGTTTATCTTCTGGGTGCTCAATGTTCCCGCTACGGAAGAAGAACCTGCAGGCGCCAAGCAGACCAGTGAGCCGTGATAAAAAGGTGAGGTACTGCCCAGGCACACTGCCCAGGTCCAGCAGTGAAGCCATGCCTAGGCTAGACCAGATGGGCCTCCAGGTGCTGGGGAAGATTGGGCACCATTCTGGACAGTACATGGGCTGTGCCAGGCAGTCAGGGCCTTACCCTGAGGCTGTGGTGATGGTTGTCACCGAGTACCTAAAGTAGCTCTGCCTGCCTTAGTCCTCACAAGATAGTTACTACTACTATGGGGAATGGTTTTCAATAAGGAAACTGAGGCATGGTGGGGTTAGATGATGATGGGAGCAGATAATTCCCTCAGGAGTTATAGAAGGGGTATCTAAAGACCCAGAAATACATGCTGAGCCTTTCTCGTGTTCAGCCTGTCCCCTTCCCCAGGGAGCACTGACCGCTCAAGGCGCAGTGGCTGGAAGAAGCGGAAGCGGATAAAGTCTCCTGCAGCAGGTGTGAAGGCCCAGAAGAAATCCTCTCGCAAGTAGGCCTTCTCCAGGGTAAAATGCTGGTACGTCTTGAGGCTTGTGCTCACCTCCGCCGGGGGGTTCACATGCTCCTTCCGTAGAGCGTGCTTTCCAAAATCTTTATCCTGGAGAAGAGCGGCAGGCATCAGTGTCATCCCCCAGCCCGGCCTCCACGGGGCTCTATCCAAACTCTGTGGCTACCCCACCTTGAGTTTCTGGATCTTGCCCGCCAGTGAGGAGTGAGTGCCCACATGCTGGAAGAGGGACGGCTTGAAGCGGATCCGAAGGTTGGCCTTCTGCCGGTCACAATGTTTCTGTGAACAGAGAGGGACACCTTAGGGTTTAACTCAGCCCAGACTCCAAGGATAGGGCCTTTCCTTAGGATAACCAGGGGATTTCCTCAGCCAGCAGTGTTCTCTCCTTGCCAAAGAGGCACGGCCAGGAACACAGTGTGAGCTGGCAGCTAGCTGTTGGCCCGCCTCCTTGGTGCTGGTTCCAAGCATCTACTGCTCACCGCATCTTTCTCAGGGTTGCAGACTTTCACCCACAGGATGTGGTCGAGGAGCCAGTCAATGGGCTTGTCTCGGTAGAACATAAGGATGAATTCCACAATGAGGCTCAGATCCAATGATTTGAACATTTTCCCTGAGGGCAGGAATCATGAAAAAGGGTTCTGAGTGAAAAACACTGCTAAATCCTACTTCTTCTTCCTCATGGGGGCCAATGTGGAGCATCTCACAGCAAACCTTGTGGGCAGACTTCAGGGCAGGGCTGGGGACCCTGGGACATCCTCACACAAAGGGCACTTCCAGAAAGGCTCTCTAGCAAGGAACTGGGGCTGAGAGATGGTAGACAGAGGGGCATAGGTGGGACTGAAGGGCTGTCATCTGTCTAACAGGACCAGCACGGAGGTGGCCGGCCTACCAATGAAGCCCAGCTGGGAGAACTCCAGGATCATCCAGTCCTCAGAGGGCTGCTGGAGGGCAAAGTTCCTCATAGTGCTCAAGTAGTTGGGCTTGGCTACAATGTCATCCTCCAGCTGCACAGGGAGGAACAGTAGGAGGCTGGGACTCAGAACCGACACAGGCAGAAGTGGGGTCCCTTCCCCGAGTATGACCATGTGCAGAGTAGGCAAGGACAAAGTCAAACAGGGTTCAGGGTGGGCAGGAGAAAAGCTTCCAGCTGACCTGCACATAGTAGATGCCTTTGGACTGTGCATACATCATGAGGAAGCAGTAATCGAGGTTCTGTTTGGTCCTCCACCTGTGGGCCAGGGGGAGGGGCTTCAGAAGCAGGGACAACTCCACCTTCAGGGGACTGCCACAGAGAAGCCTCTGAGGCAGGCAGGCCCCATCCCGCCCACCAGACAGGGTCCTCCGAGGACACATGGCCTAGCACCAACAGACTGCTGGCGACTCTGAGCCTAAGTACCTGACTCTCTCCTTGGGGTCCCCAAAGGACTCTCGAAGGCGGGAGAAGTCAGGGTAGAAGTGAGGGGAAGGGGAGATGACTTCCAGGAGCCCAGAATGGATCTCTGTGGGGAACCTAGGTGGGAGAAGGTTCAGTGGGTCTGCAGCCTACAAGGGCAAAAGAGGGTTGGGAGCTCTCCAGACTGCCCTGCCTCAGAAAGCTCACTGAGCAAATGCCCCTCTCCTCCACTAGCCTCCTGAGGCACTGGGGCTCCCGAAAGGCTGGGGCCCTCACACATTTTCCCTCTTTTAACAGAGAAGGGAGGCCCCTCCCCACACACGTAGATCTCCTCTTAGGGGAGGCAGGCATCTGGCTGCCCTCCCTCCAGCAACCTTTCCTGGTCACTGGTACTCACAAGGCCTTGATGTTCTCTGTTACTGCCGAGGTGTACTGTGGGTCAGTCTGTGGGAAGACCAAGTACACTTAGCTTAGCTACCACCCAAAATAGTCTGGAAGAAGAAGGGGCAGGGGTGTGGGCTTCAGATGTCCCCATATATAGGGGTGAGTGACTTCCTGTCCTGAGTGCCCAGAGAGATGAGGGGCTGAGCCTGGCCGTAGTCACAGTTACCTCAGAAAACAGGCTTGTCAGGAGTGTGGGGCGAAAGGAACCAGATAACTAATGTCTCCACAAGGGGGTGCAAAGATTCATCTTTTTAACTTTTTGTCTTGCTCCATTTGCGAATGAAACTAATGACGGCAATTCTGTTTGTGTCCCTGTTCCCCTTGCTCCCCATGCCGTTCTCTTTGTATTTCTCTTTTTTGGTGGATCATTACTATGTGTCTTGCCCTCCATATTCCTGTATCCCCAGGCCCTGGGCCACTCGCCTCAGCGATCAGCACCACGATGACTGAGTCTTCCTTCTCCTGTGGGCTCAGCTCCGAGATGAGCGAGTGCAATGTGTCAGTCAGGTACGAGTGCACCTCGCGTCTCACGCTTGGAATTCCCATCACCACGGACACTGCAGGGGCGCGGAGGGGTGACACTGGACAGGGCTCCGGGGACAGCCTCTCTGCCCGCCTCTCGCCCCTCCCGGGTCACGCCCATACCTCCCGTGCGGCCCTGGCCCACCCGCACTGCGGGTTGCAGACTGCTTTCCTTGGCCAGCAGATGCGGTAGATGATGGAAGACGGTGGGCAGGTGAAGCACGTGCCTGTTCGAGACGTTCCACGGCTTCAGTCGCGGATCCTCTGGGTGGTTGGGAAAGGGACAGGTTAGATTTTGCTGGGCCTGAAAATAGCCCAGGTCTGCAGACCTCCATGTACCCAATCCCTCTGGAGCTCACCAGTTAGGCGTCCCCAAGTACGATTGCCCTCTCCGTCCCGCAGCGCCTGCCTCTCAGACACTGCCCTCTTGATCTCGTCCAGCACCAGGTTTAGCTCCTTAGAGCGCTTCAGGCTCTCCTGCTCAGCCGCGTGCAAACGGTCTCGCAGTGCCAGAAACTCCCGCTGGTAAATGTCCACCACGTCACCTGGTGGGGAGCAGGGGGGTGACATACACAGGATAACATCAGGGAACAGTTACCTGCAGATGCAGTCACACAGCACACCTGTAAAGGTATGCCTGCCACACCCCAACTATGGGACACACACCAGTCCATGTCAAGTTACACAGATGTTCAGCCTGGGGTTGAAAAGCCCCACCAAGAGGATTTAGCTTTGCGAGTATTCTCCCCAGCCAGTTATCTCATCCTTTAAATGTATCCAAGGTGGGAAGGGGGTATGATCACCTCCTAGTCCTGGGGGCAGTCCTAAGCACAGGCTGGAACTGCTTCAGACTGAACCCTCTTCACCCACTGGGTCCCAAAGTCCCCTCTTGCTTTTGAAGACTATGCCCCTTGCTGGGAGTCATAGACACCCAGAGTCCCAATTCAGGGCACAAGGACACAGCTCTTCCCCAAGAAGCTCCTAAACCCCAGCCTTCTGCCTCTCTCCTGCCCTCCCTTTAAGGTTGCAATCACAGACAACCCCATCCTTAAGGCTCAATGGTTTATATAGGCAGCCTTCCCAGACTCTCACCCTTAGTCTGAGTCAGGCTGGTCACAGTACCTGTGACTGTGTGCTCCTGCAGGGTATATGTGGTGGTGGTGGGGCTGCTCTTCGCTCATGGTTGCCACTACTTGCTCACTCACTGGGTTCTTTCTATCTCACACCCACTCAGCAGAGCCCAGTCCACCCCCATGCTCACATCAACAGATGAAGTTGACTAACAAGCCCAGGGATTGCTCAACCAGTTCACAGCAGGAGCCCCAACCACAAGAGACCTGTGCTAGGCTTGGATCACCTAGAAGGTCTGCATGCTACCCCAAGGAGAACTGTCAGACCCTCAGCTATGCTCCAGAGCTAGCAGCAGCTGGGCCCAGATAAGAGGAGTGAGTAATTGGGACCCTGAGGGGAGCTGCCTGAGGGTGGAGGAGAGTCCCCAGGGTGAGAAGCACCTGGCCTTGCTGCTCTGGCAGGGACCAACAGCAAGTGGGATAAACAGCATCTCCCTGGCTAGGGGCCAGCAGCAGCCTGCCAGCCTGGGTAGTCAAGGCCTTTGTCTGGCTAGCTTCTGCCCTCTTCATTTGCTATCATGTACACCTCCCTCTGCTTTGTCAGATGTCTAGCTTCTGCACAAGCTGTTTCTTCTGCCTGGATCCCACATCATCTGGCCCTAGCCTTCAAGGCCTTTTCTCTGAGTCTAGGAAGCCTTTCCAAATCCCACCCCATCCCCAGGCATAAAATCCTTGGTGGGCAAACGGCCCCAGAAGGTGGGATGAGTTACCACCAGAGCCTGCAGACAGAAGGTGAGGCTCAAGGCAAGTGGAGTCACTTCAGGACACACTTCCTCCTCAGAGCAACCAGGGCAGAGACCTTCCTGCTACTTAGGGCGAAGGGGAGGAATGCCAGGAAAAGGAAGAGGGTTGGAGACAGAAAAGTCAAGTGGATTCTGTTGAGGCATCCCTTATCTGAGGAGCCCCACACCCCCACCCCAATATTATACCTCGTCTTACCCAGGGCTAATGTCCCAGGCCACACCCAGGCTTAGGAACAGCCCCAAGGGGGAGGAAGAGGGAGTCGAGTTACACAGGATCTGTGAGACTCAGAGCTGGGCTTAGGGGCCAGGTTACCCTGGAAACCTGACCCTTGAACATTGAGAGCCCACCCCCAACCTCACTCTCCCAGCACTGGGCTATACCAACAGCAAACAGGGTGGAGGGATAGAGGTACCCAGGCCGTCAGAGGCAGCCAGGGAGGTAGTTCACAGTGGCCTAGACAGACAGGTGCCTCCCTCATTCTGGATGGGAAGCCCCTGCCTTCCCCTCACAGTGGAGCTAAAGGGCAGCCTGTATCACTGGCAGTATCCCAAGCAACACTGAGGGGGGCCATGGAGGAGACAGGGGAAATAACACAGATCTCAGACCTGCTCTGCTCTGGAAATAAGCCAAGATCTGCCTGCATTAGATTGCCTCAGGTAGGTCATGGTGGGTGGCACTTCCCTGAGCCATCCTGACCATCTAAGCCTGAGCACCGCTGGATCCCTATCCTGGCGTCCCTTTCTAAGACCAGTGCTCCAACTGTTTACCAGCAAGTAATGGGCTCCTTGGGTTCCTGGGCCTGGCTGCTGTCCATGTTCCAACGCTACTGTCATTTCTCTGAACTCTACAGGACCTTTCCCTGAGCAGCCCACCATACTCTTCCGGTCAAGTTTTGTCTGCTGTTGCTCACTGTAAAAGTCCAGTGATCTTATTCACAGGTCTACTGACTGGGGGTCCCCTCTTGCCCTTGCACCCTTCAAACCCAGAAACTCAAGCTGTGTGACTGGCTCCCTATGAGTTGTTCTTAAAGTGGGGAACTTCACTAGACCATCCCGGCAACCCACACCTCTAGTGAGCTGGGTTGTGAGGTAGGTCAGTGATAAGGGCCTGGGGATTCTTTGGTCTCTCTGGGTGTGTAGAGCAGGTCAGGATAGGGCTTCTTGGGAAGCAGATGGCCTTCCATCCACAGTTTCCTATCCCAGGGAAGCAGGATGGAACTGGCCCAGGGGTGGACTGCAACACTGGCCATACCATAATAGACTATTCTGGCTACGGGACCTATGATTCCCTGCAAGCAGGATAATTAAACACACCCTGAGGCTCACAAACCACAATATTCCACCTGGTTCCCTCCTGGCAGAGGAAACAGTTTTCAGAACCAAGCTGGGGTACAAACTTTGCACATTGTACTTAGAGAAGGGGAAATAAGCTCGGGACCATAGGGCAGTACCAAGCCTAGCCAAAGGTCTGCTATGAACTTGCAAGAAGGCAGGATGCAGAGGTGGGGAGTGGCAGGTGCTCACTCTGTCTCCAGGTCTTGCAGCCTCCTAGAACTCTAGGAGAGGAATGCTCCATCATTGTTATCCGGTCCAGTGAGAGCGGAAGCCTGGACACTGAGGAGGGCTGTGTGGCTCTCTCTCTCCTCAGGTACAAGTCCAGCAGCTGCTTGGCTGAGGCTATAGCTTGATCCCTGCATGTCTGGCTGCTTCAACGGATATAGCCAAGGCTGATTTGAACCCGGGTCCTGAACCCTAGGTGCATCTGGCCAAGTCTGAGTCCTTCCCATTCTTAACCCAGGCTTCTAGGGTGACCCCTGTTCCTGCTGTCTCTTTCCTCTCTGGCTTCCTGCCTACATCCTCCCTTCTGGTTCTTCTTCCTTTCCCTTAAGTACTGGGTCCTCTCCTTAGCCCTATATCTACTGCAAACCGGGAACCAGCTCCAATCTAGTGGCTAACTGACTAAGCGTGGCTTCACTATGCGCTTCCTACAGAGTTGTCGGCATGGAAGAATGAGAAGGGTTCACAGCCCGGATTCCTGATGTCCAGACCCCTGGCCTTGCTGGACACCCTTGGAAACAGTACAGCCCCTGGACAGGGCTGACCCAGCCACCACACTCTCCGTGGCACAGGTTCCTGGGCCTGTTGTCCCTCAGGAAGAAGAACTCGGCATCTGAGCCCCACCCTTCCCTGGCTCTCTTGCTCCCCAGGCCCTCAGAGTACCAGTTCCCGGTTACTCCCTCAGGAGGTATCCTGACATCAGTTGGGCCACACAGGAACCACTGCCTAAAGGAGGAGGATGAGACATGAGGGCTAATGGTCCTACCCACAACCAGACAACCTGGCCCCAGTTCTTCAGACATGGCTCTACTACAGCCTCCATGGCCTTTCATGGCCACTCTCCCAAGGGCTCAAAATGTATTCTCCTGGGTGACATGACCTACCTACAGAGAACTCTACCTTGGCCTTACCCATTCCTGATAGCTCATCCCATCCCACAACCTTTGCCCTGACCACACACACACTATCTCTGTCAGGCTTTAGGGAATCTCGATTCTTTCAAGGCCAGGCCAGGCCTCCACCAAAACAAGACAAGTCCTAGAGAAGGCTGGGCTGCACTGGGCGGAACTGGCAGGAGCCTGGTGGTGGGAGTTGGACTTTCCCCTTTGCCTCTTTCCCCAGGCTCATGGAGCATAACCTTGGGGAACAGAAAGCCAGTCTGAGGGAGGGAGAGGGCTAGCTTGTTGCAGTTTGATATAACAGGAAGACCAGAAGGCAGGAAGGAAGGAAGCAGCTTTTGGATGGGCCACTCAACCTAGCTCAGAGGAACTCTGGACAGTGTTAGGGCCTGTGCCCCTCTACTCCCAAGAGGGCTGGCCAGGCACAGAGGCCATAGTGTGGATTGGCCAGCCTGACCAAGCTTCAAAGGTGTATCAGGGAGCTGAGGTGGGCCAAGAAAACCACACTTATCAGGGTTTGTGGGCTAGTTGATCAGGAGGCCCTCCAGAGGAGTCCTGGGGCCCAGTGCCACGAAGAAGGCTGTAGGCCCCCAGAGAGCAGCACTCACAGGGACAGGGCTGCAGCAAAGCAGAGCAGTGAATGGAGCAGGGGGATGGATGCCTTAACTGCTCTCACCTGTCTCAACAACACTGTATTTGCTCCTGTCTGTGTCGGCAGCGCATTCTCGGAGTCCCCCTGATTACAACTACCTCTGTGACCTTGTGCCTCTGCCCCTCTGTGGGAACTCCATAGGTCCTTAACTTGCCAGTGGTAGCGCCCGCCCCTGGCATGGGATAACCGCAGGCAGAGAGGCCAGTCCAGAGCGCCACACGGAGAGATCGGGAACTGGCCATCGCTGGCCCGCCCTCCTCAGTCCGGCCAACCCGGGAAATTTCGTTACGCCAGGAGCAAACAAGTGGGGCGAGGATGGGAGGGGCTCAGGTGCACCCGGCGTGGGCCTGCGCGGGCGGCGACGGGGTGGGGGGCTCACCTTTCTGGCCGCTGAGCGCCGCGTACCAGGAGAGCGAGAGGAAGGCGCACAGGCAGAAGAGCAGCAGCGTCAGGAAGGTGCCATTGCGGAGCCTCATCTCCCCCGGTGCGCGGCGGGCGCCGGCGGGGCCGAGGCCGCATGGCCCGGGGCACCGGGGCCGGGGCGCGGGGGCCGGAGGCGGCGGGGGCCCCGGCCCCGGAGCGCGGGGGAGCTGCGGGCCCGGGAGAGGCAGCTGCGGTCTGGGCGGGAATAGGGACGGGCGGGAGCCGGACGGGCTGCTCCTCCGCGACGCGCGGCGCTAGCGGCCTCGGTCGGAGGCTAGATTGGGGCCGGGGCCGGGCAGGGTTGGGCAAGGCGGCAAGAGCCCCGGCCCGGCTGGATCCGGGACCGCCGCCGAGTCGACGGCGAAGGGCGGGGCGACCGGGATTTAAAGGGGCCGCATCACCCGCTGCCGCTGGGAGCCCCGCGAGGGGGCGGGGTGGGAGGCCAGCGCCCGCGATCCCGGTGGGCCCGACTCGGGAGCACGGCGTGCGCGTGGAATAGCGCGCCCTGAGGGAGAGGTGGTCTAGTCTCAGGAAAGTCGAGGCTACGATGCTGATGAATGAAGGTCAGCTCCTGTGCAACAGGGACAGACCGCGGAGGTGCCAGCCCCACTAGTCGGCTTCCAGGAAGATCTCATGGACAACTCGCCACACCCAGACCTTCAAACCCTCCTCCCGATAGAGAGGGTCTAGGCTTGGGAGGGGACCCGAGTGATCCGGCTGAGGTTATCTCTAGATAACCGGCGCGGCCAGGAGTGTCCGCTGCCCTCTCCTGCGCCCACCAGTACCGCCTTCCCAAGACATTCTCTGCTGCGCCTCGGATGGTATGCTGTGGACGGGGGAGGCGCTCCTACTCTATGGAACAAGGACAATGGGCCGCTCTCAGGAGTAACGGAGTCGTTGTTTGTAGGTGTGGGGCACCCTCCGGAGCCTGCTAGCTTCCCGGTGCCAGGAGTGCTGTGGGCGAGAGTCAGGCTCAACCTGCAGTTTTGAGGGGCACCAGGTCCGCAGGGTGGCTCCGCGGGCTCTGGCTCCAATTTGTACAGCGACCGCCTCAGCTCATTACAGACTCCCCTCAGGCCTCTGCTGAACCAGGAACTGGACACACAATGAAAGGACTGGTTTTGGGCCAGGAGGGCAGCTTTCTGGGCATGCATTTTGGTAGCGCCATGTCTACTTCCCTGCTTGGGCCTCACCGCCATTCAAAATGGAACCAAATGCTACTTTGTAAAATGGAGCTACGCAGGACCCGCGTGATGACTGCTATTAACTCGAGTTGCATTCCTCAGAAACCACATGGTGGAAGGAGTGAAATAACTCCTGTAATTTGTTCTCCAACCTTCGCATGCTAGCTGTGGTCACACACACACACACACACACACACACACGTGCATTTGTGTGTATGTCCAGGAGGGCCCTGCTCGGGATGGTGGCCCCACCGGGTGTGTGATCAAGAGGCCAGCCAGGCCTGCATAGTAAGATCTTGGGGGCGGTGGGAGGGGTGTCAGGTGACCCACAGAAGGCAAGGCACAGCTAGAAAGCCACTGTTTGACAGTTTGGAGTGACTTAGAGCAGTTACAGCCTTATTTCCACACTTGATCTTGTTGGAGCCCTCTGAAGGAAACTGTTCCGGTTTGTTTTTGTTTTTTTTTTCCGAGACAGGGTTTCTCTGTGGCTTTGGAGCCTGTCCTGGCCTCTTGTAGACCAGGCTGGCCTTGAACTCACAGAGGTCCACCTGCCTCTGCCTCCTGAGTCCTGGGACCGGTTTGTTTTTCTGTATTTTCATAAGAGTCTTCTCTGTGTTGCAAAAAATAGCAGGTTTTTATTTTGGTCATATAAAGTCTTAATTCTGTTTTAGAAAATACAAAACAAAAAATAGTGGAGCCAGTATAGTGTAGTACATGCCTCTAATCCCAGCACTTGGGTATCAGAGGCAAGTGAAGCTGTGAAATCCAGGCCAGCCAGAGGTACATAATTCAAAAGTCAAAGCTAAGTAGAGTTACAGGATGCAACTGTCAATAAGGCTGGAGAGATGGCTCAGCAGTTAAAGTTAAAAAGTGCTAAACCAGGCAGTGGTGGCGCATGCCTTTAATCCCAGCACTCGGGAGGCAGAGACAGGTGGATCTCTGTGAGTTTGAGACCAGCTGGTCTACAAGAGCTAGTTCCAGGACAGGCTCCAAAGCCACAGAGAAACTCTGTCTCGAAAAACCAAAAAAAAAAAAAATAATGCTTACTGCTGCAGGGCGTTGGTGGCGCACACCTTTAATCCCAGCTCTCGGGAGGCAGAGGCAGGATCTCTGTGAGTTCGAGGCCAGCTTGGTCTACAAGGCAGGCTCCAAAGCTACAGAGAAACTCAGTCTGGGGGTGTGTGGGGGGGAGTGCTTACTGCTTACTCTTATTCTTCCAGCAGCCATATCAGGTGGCTCACAATTTCCTGTAGCTCCAGCTCTATGGGGATCAGACACCTCCAAGCTTGACAGGTATGTGCACAAGCACTAGAGAACACACACAAATAAATCTAAAAATCAAGCAACAAAAGTATATCAGTTGGAGTGGTAGCCGAGTGGTGAAGCACTCACTGCTGACATCAACTAAACGAAAAAGTGGATTTATGTTATAAAGTGGGATGATCTGAGGAAAATGCTACAGTTATTAATCCAGGGGATGTGAAGGAAATGGGCTGTCAGTGACCACGTTTGAGTTCCTCCTCCATCCCATGAAGCCCGTGAAGATCCCTGATAAGTGGGGGGGCCCTGGTGTCAGGCAGAGCCATTGTCCCTGGGGCTAGGACCTCACAGCAGCCAGTCTACCTGCAGGCTTCTCCCTTTAAACAGGGCAGCGGCTGCCTGGCCTGTGTCCTGCTTTCCACTGGCTTGTGCCTTTGTAGTAATTAATTAATCTGGGCCTGCTTGCCACCCAGCGCCCCTCCAGACATTTCTTGGCTCATCATGTTGCCTTGCAGCTGGTGATGGTGACACACGCCTTTACCTGAGGTTCAGCTTCAGGTCCTAAGGACTCACTCAGGAAGACGGAGACACATGGACTCAGAAAAGCCATGCTTTACTTTTCAAACCCCAGCTGTGGGTGTTTCTTCCTTTGTTCTTCTCACTTTTCACACAGTGAAAATACAGTCGTCCCCCTTCTTCCTTTTTCAGATTTGGGGTCTCACTATGTAACACTGGCTGGTCTGTAACTCGCTGTTCAGAGACCGGGACTGGGATTAAAAGCCTGTATGACACCCAGCTGTTAGGATAACAGCTCCCAGCCATTGTTCTGGGTCAACCTTTGGTAGATGTCTAGGAGCCCAGCCCTGGGGGAGGTTCAAGAATAGAGCATATTTTCACTAGCCTTTAAGTGAAATTTGATGTGTCCTTCAGTTATGAATGGGAGAGACATCCTATAGATTTCCCAGTCTATGTGACTTTCACAACAAAAATCAAGGGGAATTTTATCTACTTCAACTAGAGGTGTGGCAGGCACTTCAAAAGAACAGATACCCTCATGGTAGTAACTTCACACTTCTGATATTAGTCCTGACTCTAGGTCTTACAAGTTAAAAAGAATCAGTGCTTTATCTTTAATCCCAGCTCCCAGCACTGGCAGAGGCAGGTGGATCTCTGTGAGTTCAAGGCCAGCCTGGTCTACAAGAGCTAATTAGAGGACAGGCTCCAAAGCCACAGAGAAACCCTGTCTCAAAAAACAAACAAACAAACAAAAAAAAAAAACAACTGAGCTGTTAGCTGGACTCTTATTTCTCTTGCATCCTCCTTTCCAAAGCTGAGGTGTATTCCACAGCCCGATGTTTTATAAGTCAATGCCTTCCAACAAACCATTGAAATAGAAATGTCAGAAAAATATTTGTAAAAACAAATATTTTTACTTGTATTGGTATTTTACTTGTATGTATGTCTGTGAAGGTGTCAGATCTTGGAGTTTACAGACAGTTGTTGGGGCCACGTGGTATGGTACTGGGAATTGAACCTGGGTCCTCTGGAAGAGCAGTCAGTGTCTCTCAAGCCCCAGTAGTTCAATTTTTAAGAGGAAAAGTGTTTGATTCCCAACACCCCCAGGCAGCTCATAAGGGAACTAATCACCCTCTTCTGGCTTCTGAGAGCACTGCGCACACACACACAGAATACATACATTCATGCAAGCAAAACACTCAAACACATTTAAAAAAAAAAAAAGAAAGAAATTTAAAAGAGAGTTCAGGGTCATCCTCTGCGACAAAGGCAGCTCAAGGCCAGCTGCCTGACTTACATAAGATCCTATACACACACACACACACACACACACACACACACACACTAAATTGCCAAAGAATAAGTAAAACAGCTGGGTATTAGTGGCCTGAGACTTTAATCCCAGCACTCAGGAGACAAAGGTAAGCAGATCTCTGAGTACAAGGCTAGCCTTGTCTACAGAGCAAGTTCCAGGATAGCCAAAGACCCATAGAGAAATCTTGCCTCAAAACAAACAAAAAGGAATAAGTAAAAGATTTTTTAAAATGATGACATATGCCCATAATCCCAGTACCTGGGAGGCTGAGGCAGGAGGATTACTTTAGGTTAGACTGTGTAGTGAGTACCAGGCCACCTGACCTACAGAGTAAAGATTGTCTCTAGAAACAAAAATCAAACCAACCAAACAAAAAAATACAAACATGAATGCTTTGATGTTGATCTAGCCACTACCCTGCCAGAACCTGTTCATCCTGCCCAGGGCTGGAGAGTCAAAGTTCATGGAACCTGGCAAGATTATAGTGGGGGAAGATAATCATGCCTGCAAGGGCAGAGGGCCTCCTAGGGAAAGTGAGTTTAAGGTGTTAAACCCTGGGGAGAGGAGGCAGGGTCTCAGAGTAATTGTCCTCCGTGTATACAAATAAATCTTAACCGGACAGTGCCCCTTTCCCACCAGTGCAGATAGAGAGCCCAGTAAAATCCTGGCCCCCAGCTTGCAGAAGATGGATCTTTACGTACCTTGTCAGGGATTTAACTATGGGTTGTTTTTTTTTTTTTTTTTTTTTAAATTTCTTTTTTGATCCAGTGCAGCCAAGGCTAGTTTTGAACTCCTGATCCTCCAGTCTCCACTTCCCAAGTGCTGTGATTACAGTACTCACGGGCTTATTTGAGGTTTTGTCCTGAGTTCAAAAAACAGGAAGATGGGCTCGGTGGTGGTGGTGGGCACATACATGCCTTTAATCCCACCACATAGGAGGCTGAGGCAGGAGGATCTCTGTGTGTTCGAGGTCAGCCTGGTCTACAAAGCCAAGTTTCAGGACAGACAGGGCTGTTGCTACACAGAGAAACCCTATCTCAAAAAACAAAACAAAATAAAACAAAAAGCAGGAAGAACAGGATCTAGAGTTTACATTTAAATCTCAAGATGAGCCTTCCTTTGGGCAGCAAGAGGAATTCAGAGGAATGAAGCCAGGAGACTAGCTACCAGAGACAGACTTTGTAGGTCAAAGTGCAGAATACACCATTAAAACCATCATTGTAGAGAAAGTATTCTGAACTGACAGGATCTGAGAACAGGCTTTTAGTTTATGTGTTTGGTTGTTTTTGAAATAGGATCTCTCTATGTAGTCCTGGCTGTCCTGGAACTTGGTATACAGGCCAGGCTGGCCTTGAATTCATGAACTCACAGAGATCTGCCCACTATGGCTCCCTGAGTGCTGGAATTGAAGGCCAAGCACAGCTGTGAATAGGATTCTACCTAAACTCCTTCATGTGCCTCAAAGAAGAATCTCCCAGAGTGCTCTCTGCTGGAGTTAACCAGAAAATGATTCAGTCTCAGAACCTTTATGGCAGAGAGAAACCTGGCCACACCCAAATGGGCACCCTTACAGAAGAATTTACAAGTCATGTTATCTTTCCTAAAGATCATTCGTTTGCCTGTAATTCCCCCTCATTAAGTTGATACACAACAGCCAGATGTCACAGAGGGTGGAGGCATTTACAGTTCAGTCACAAGGACCCACGTGGTGCAAGGAGATAATAAATTCCCACAAGTTTCCTCTGACCTTCACATGTGCACTGTGGTGTGTACACAGACATACACACACACATTAAATATAATTAAAACAAAAAAATTAAGCTGATATTTGGACTGAGTCTGGTAGCTCATGCCTTTATTCCCAGCATTCAAGAGGCAGGGGCAGGCAGATCTCTCTGAATCCCAGTCCAACTTATATTGTATATAAAATGAGCCCCAAGATTCTTTTTTTTTTTTTTTTCGAGACAGGGTTTCTCTGTGGCTTTGGAGCCTGTCCTGGAACTAGCTCTTGTAGCCCAGGCTGGCCTCAAACTCACAGAGATTCGCCTGCCTCTGCCTCCCAAGTGCTGGGATTAAAGGCGTGCACCACCACTGCCCGGCGAGCCCCAAGATTCTAAATACCTAAAATAATAAGTAGATAAAAATCTCTTGCTAATCTGTTGTCAGCCTTTAAATTTCTTTTCTCTTGGGAGGCAGAGGCAGACAGATC
The DNA here is from genome assembly GCA_028555095.1 of Dicrostonyx torquatus. Taxonomy (NCBI): domain Eukaryota; kingdom Metazoa; phylum Chordata; class Mammalia; order Rodentia; family Cricetidae; genus Dicrostonyx; species Dicrostonyx torquatus. The sequence continues at coordinate 712,347 of JAQHUG010000388.1, read as the reverse complement.
TCTGTGAGTTCGAGGCCAGCCTGGCCTACAGAACTAGGTCTAGAGCAGCCATGGCTACACAAAGAAACCATCTCACACACAAAAAAAGCCAAATAATATTTTTCTGAGGTTTTGTTATTATCAAGGTCTCGCTACTAGCCTCCAGCTCAGGATCCCTTTGCCTCTGCCTCCCCCACACTGAACTTACAGGCTTGGCTTAATTCACAGGCCTGTTATGACACACACACGTGAAAAGTCCAACAGAAACTCACCATTCCGTACTTTTTTTTTTTTTTTTTTTTAAAGATTGATTGACTGGCCGGGCAGTGGTGGCTCACGCCTTTATTTTTTTATTTATTTATTTATTTTGGTTTTTCGAGAGAGGGTTTCTTTGTGGCCTTGGAGCCTGCACTGGAACTAGCTCTTGTAGACCAGGCTGGTCTCAAACTCACAAAGATCCGCCTGCCTCTGCCTCCCGAGTGCTGGGATTAAAGGCGTGTGCCACCACCTGTCTCGAAAAACCCAAAAAAAAAAAAAAAAGATTGATTGAGTGATTATGTATACAGTGTTCTCCTGCATGTATGCCTATATGACAGATCTCATTATAGATGGTTTGTGAGCCATCATGTGGTTGCTGGGAATTGAACTCAGGACCTCTGGAAGAGCATCTCTCCAGCCCCCCATTCTGTACTCTTAATTCTAACAATTAACAACAACAACCACCAAGACTGCCTGGATGACTCAGTGGGTGCAGGGATTTGCAACAAAGCCTGAGGGGCCTCAGTTTGTCTTCCCCAGACTTACATGTGGTAGGAGGGCAAAAGACTCGCGCAACCTGCCCTCCAACCTCCCCATTCACACGGTGGCACACAAATGTGTGCACAGTTAGTACTCACACTAAATAAAGAGGTAAGTAAGTGCAATTAAGCTTTTCTTTCCTATCACAGTCTTCCCGATTAGACATAAGAAGGCAGAGGTCCCTGAACAGATGGGGGAAAGATGGTCTGGAGTGGGGCAGGGTGTTTTCGTGAAATCTTACTTTTCAAAGTTGCATGCCCATCAAGGACTCTGCGAGCTCAGCGCATTTCAGTTCTTACACCAGCATCAGTGACAGCTCCTGGAACAATGCTCCCCTGGCAGAGGAAAAAGCTTCAGAAGCTTTGGCATTAGCAAATAAAGAAACACTTGCCTTGTAATTGGTCTGTGGTTTTTAATGTCTTGGGTCTTGGCCGGAACTAATCACATGGTCTCACATTAAGGGAGCGGGTTGATTTTATAGATATATAAAACTCAGAACGTTTCCTGACATAAAAGATACATGAGGTTATTACCGTTGCTATTAGGAATTAGAAACAACAGGAATTGCTGGTGGTTTGGGGGGCAGGGTGTGGCCACAGGCTTCTAGCCATTATCACAGTGGCCTCCTCTGGAACTCTGGAGTAAACATGGGAGCTAGAGAGACGTCAGGTCAGTACTCTTGGATACGACAGATGCAAACCAAAGCGAGTCAGGGAAGGTTTCCCACACCTGTAACTCAGCATTCAGGAAACAGAAGCAGGTTTGAAAGTTTGAGGCCTGCCTGGTCTATATAGTGATGACACACTGGTCAAGGCAGCACAACAAGACCCCATTTTTTTTTCTGTCAGTATTGTTCTAATTTTAGTATATGTGTTGCCTAAGCGAGTGTGAAATTATTTTGTTACCTTGGGTTTGTTTGCTTTGTTCTGTTTTTCTAAATTTTTTTCAATGTTTTTGTGCGTTTGTGTTTTGCCTGAATATATGTCTGTGTGAGGGTGTCGATGCCCTGGAACTGGAACTGGAGTTACCTACAGTTGTGAGCTGCCATGTGGGTGCTGGGTCCTCTGAAAGAGTAGCCAGTGCTCTTAACTGCTAAGCCATCTCTCCAGCCCAAGATCCCCTCTAAAAAAAAAGAAAGAAAGAAAGAAAGAAAGAAAAGAAAAACAAAAGAAAAAGCTATAGAGATGGCTCAGTGTGTAAAGACACTTGCCATCAACCCTGATGACCTGAGTTGTACCCCCAGAGACCTACATAGCAGAAGAAAAGAAGTCCCAAAAGTTGTCTTCTGACCTCCACAGGGCACTGATTCCATTTGGATTTTCAGTCTGATCTACTGGGTCTAGTCTAAAACAGTTGCCACAGTACCTTCTATAATTTTACTGTGTGTGTGTGTGTGTGTGTGTGTGTGTGTGTTACTAGGGACTGGATCCAGAGCCTCCTGCATGCTAGGTAAATGCTACACCATTGAGTTATATTCAGACTTTTGTTTATTTACTTTTTAATTTTGAGAAAGGATTTCACTAAGGCCTTGAAATTGTGACCTTCCTGCTTCAACCTCGTGAGTAGCTGGGATTACAACATCATGAGACTTGGAGCTGTAAAGATGACACACTAACTGCTCTTTTTTTCATTTTTCAAGACAGGTTTTCTCTGTCCTAGAACTAGCTCTTGTAGACCAGGCTGGCCTCCAACTCACAGAGATCCACCTGCCTCTGCTTCCCGAGTGCTGGGATTAAAGGTGTGCGCCACCACCACCTGGCCCTGACTGCTCTTCCAGAGGACCTGGTTTCAATTCCCAGCATCCACATGGCACCTTCACTATCTGACACCCTCACACAGACATACAAGTCAGCAAAATACTACTGCAAATAAAAATAAACAAATTTAAAGCAAAGCAAAACAACAACAATAAAAACAACATCATGAGGTCTACCTGCCATTTGTATTTTTTATTTAATTGGACTAACACTTACTGACCCAGGCATCTCACAAATGCTAGCCAAGGTCCTAAGCTAGCCCCCTATGTGCCTGCTTAGGAACAAGGTCAAGCAAAGGAGTCTAGTCTGCAACTAGAGAGAGAGAGACTGACACAAGAGTATAGAGGAGCTAAGCATCCCTGGAGGCCAAACAGGAAGAAGGGAGCTGGCCTAGGAACAGTCAGGTGAGCATCAACCTGGGTGCCAGAGCTCAGGAGGGCAGATGGTCCACAAAACGCTGGACAGATAACGATCTGAGGAAGTCCTCAGAGGACAGTGGTACCCAGGCTTTGGGCATCGTGTCACTGCCCCTTCTGGCACTGACACTGATCTCCTATCCCTTAACTTCCCAGCCCCTATCTCTCCTGAATGGCTTTTTACTGGGGTTCCTCCAGGCTCAGGCCCTTTGAACTGCCTAAGACCAAGTTTCTGATTTCCTCATAGTCCCTCCATCTCTGGCTCTGCTTTTATCTTTCCAGAATCTTCCTCAACATGCAGCCTAGCCCCTAGCTTTGGGAGCCTCAGTCATCCCACAGGATTAGTCTCAGGTTAAGGGGTGATGGAGGAAGAAAAAAACCTGGAAAGGGGTCAAGGCAATCAGATTCCCATTCCTACACTTTTCTGAGCCTTGGAACCTGTACCCAAGGGTACAGCACCCGGGAGAAAGCTGGGCACATTCCACTTCAGCATCAGAGAGGAGGCAGAATGGTAGAGCTGTCTTAGTTAGGGTGTCTAATGCTGTGAAGAGACACCATGATCACAGCAACTCATAAAGGAAAACATTTAACTGGTGCTAGCTTACGGTTTCAGAGGTTCAGTGCATTATCTTCGTGGCGAGAAGCATGGCAGATTAGATGCTGGAGAAGGATCTGGGAGTTCTGCATCTTGATCCACAGACAGCAGGAGACTGTGTGCCAGACTGGGCATAGCTTGAGCATATATGAGACCTTAAAGCCTGTCCCCACAGTAACACACTTCCTCCAACAAGGTCATACTTCCTAATAGTGCCACTCCCTATGGGCCAAGCATTCAAACACATGAGTCTCTGGGGTCAGTTCTATTCAAACCACCACAGTGGCCTTGTTTGGATTAAGCAGACTAAAACCAAGTTGGCCAAGGGAAGGGTCAGCTGGATTCTCTATCAGGAAGGAACCCTCCTGAGGCGGTGGATCCAAGCACACACACTTGGGGACAGGTCAAGAACAGCCTCCCCTATGTAGACTGCAGCCCTCTTTCCACGACTCCTCCTCGGTTCTGTGGGAGTTAGCTCCCCAAACTAACTCCCTTGCACCTCTGTGCCCCAGAAAGTTTGCTGCCAACCTGGGCACCCAGCACTGCCTTGTTTTGCCTCCCTTTTACCCCTCTGGATATGGCTAACAGCTTCTCCACCACCCCTGTGTATAGCCCTCAGGGCCCAGCGACCCCCCCCCCCCCGTGTGGATTTATTCTAGTGTCAAACCCCAGCCCCTGTGGGTGGTCCAACTCCAGAGGGACTGGAAGGTCCCCAGCCTCCATTGCCCCAGCATTACTTAACTCCTTCCATTGCTTTTTTTTTTCCTTTTAGAATATTCTTAATAGCCTTTGGGAAATGTGCCCCTTCTTGCCAGAGGCAGAAACCTCCTGCTTGTGCTTCCAGAAAAAAGGAGCTAAAAGAGATGCAGAGTGCTTGCCTAGAGTGCATGAAGGGAAGCCTTAGATTTTATCCCTGACACTACGAAAAAATGCAGGGCCTAAAAGGTGAACGACACCCATTTGGACTCTTGACTCCACACCCCAAAAGACAGCAAGCAAACTTGAGAAGCATTGTGAAGTCATGGAGGAACCTGAGGAGGTAGTAACAAAATGCCTGACAGAAAAAAGGAAAATGGTGTCCAGTACTTGGAGGGTGGTAAGGGAAGATGATAACGTTTAGGGTAAGAAACTGCCATTCAAAGAAGGGGAAAGGGTTCTGGACAGGTGTCTTGGAAAAGGTACCAGGTGGAATGAACTGGGCATATCTGGGAACCTGGGGTGTGTCACTACACTGAGTGAGCGGAAGTCAGTGTCTGCCCTAGACAGTCACCCAGCCATAGACTATTCATACAGAGAAATGCATCTCACTGGACCTAGGTAGAGCAGGATTTAGAGAGGCAGTGTCCCTGTGACTCACAGTCTCTTGAAGGATGGTCAAGCATCTCTGCCTGAATCCTCCAGCTGACCATCACACATCTGGACTCCTGATTCCACAGCCCAAGGATATCTGATGTGAGGAAGCATGGTAAAGAAACTGCCAACATGATGCTCTACTAGCAGGGGAAGGCTTTTATTGTAAATAAGAGAGAATATCCAGAGGCATCTGGAAGAGTCCAGGGCAGAGAAAAAGAGAAGCTGATTGGACAGGGGCAGGGCTAGGGAAACAGTGGCGATAGCCAGTGATAGCAAGAGATGCAGGGATAGGTGGGCAGGGGGAGAAAGCTTGCTGTTACATAGACAACAAATGGTTATCTGGGAGGAGGGGGGCTAGGGAGGTGAGAAGGGCCAGGACACTAGCATGGGGACTTTGAAATGTAGAACAAGTACTTGTGAGCAGGGACTGAGGGAGCTTGGATGCAGGCATGGGCTCCATATCAACTATAGAGGTATATGCCAAGGTAAAACCATGTCCCTTTGGTCAGAGACAAGGAAATGACTCCTTTTAGGGATGAAACCCTATTTCCTATTTCCTGAGGAACGCAGGCTTTTATCTGACCACCGTCTATATATATCTGTCTATAGTCCAGTCTGAGCTTATTTCTAGACACGTGCACTACCCGAGACCTAACAGTGTAAATCAAACTTGAGAAAACCATTGCCAACCTTAGGGGAACCCAAAGAGACAGCACAACAGACAGTGAATGGGACAGGAAATAAAAAGGGAAGGGAAGGCCACGACTGCTCCTAGGTCTGGTGGAGGAGAAAGTTTCTTGTAGATAAAAGGAAAAGCATAAGTAGAGGCAGGGACATCTGGCTGAATCCAGAGTGAACATGATCAGACTGAACTGAACCAAGTTGGGGAAGTGGGAGGGGAAGGGAGAGGGGAGAGAGGGAACCAGGAGCAGCAGCCAGGAGGCCAAAGGTACAAAAAATGGTGGGTAACAAAATGTCTGGATTATATAGGGAAGAGCCTCTGGGGGAAGGGCAGCCCAGCCCTAGGCTGGAGACTTCAAGATAGGAGTCAAGTAGGAACTGAGGGATGCTTTGGCACGCAAAACAGGCAGGAGAGGTCCTGGGTCACCTCTGCTCTTCCCACAGAATCTACCTCTTGACTTTAGGTCATTTCTGTGTTGCCCCACTCATCCTCGACCCATCTGAAGCCTCTTCCTCACTGACTGCTCCAAAGGTCAGCAAGTAATTAGCACACCTGTGGGAACACCCTAGGGAAGGGCAGCTCAGGTCCTCCCACTCCTGACCCAGTCCCTGCCTTTGCAAAGATGATCAAAAGAACTCTCCCTTGATTCAGGTGCCAAGCGTATCCCTTTCCTCGACTCTACTTCAGAGGCTGAGAAAGGGAAGGTGGGCTCATGAAAAGGGCATCAGACACTGTCCTCTGAAAGCTCATTTTCCTGTAGGGTCTCCAGAGGCACCCTACCTCCAAGACCCTTCTCCATTCCCTCTGCTGGCAATGAAATGGGTGTCAGCAGCCGGGGGCGGGGGGGGGGGGCTCTCCCTGTTATGACCAGAATCATGGGACTCTGACTCACAGCTGCCCAGGCCACCTGACCACAGCAAGCGGAGAGGGCCCTGCCAGGGGGTTCCCCAGCCACCGCCTTGTTTACCTCCCTAGCTGGCCTGGGAACTGGGGAAAGGGCCTGAGCAGCAGTAGGCAGCAGGGTATGCTGGCCTGGCCTGAAACCCAGAGGCAGGAGTCTCTAAGTCAACTTCCCCAGGGCCCCATTTCCTGACATTTCCTTCTCCCACTGATGATAAAGCAAAGGAGTTCCTGGTTGTTCCCCATTGGCTCAGATGTCCCGTAGAAAGCTTGGCCTGCTCAAAGCTCTCAGGCCACTAGGTTGCTGAGTCATGCTTCTAGCACCTGCCTCTGCCAAGCTCCAGGGTCCCGGTACCCCAGGATTTACCCGTATTAACAGAGGGACCTGTAGGTTAAGGATGTTTTCCTGGGCTAACAGCTTGATGGAGGGGGGACCTAAGACATTTTTCCTACAGGACGGGGCATAACTGTGAACCTCCTAGCCTCAGGGAAAAAGCAGTCACACCTGTGTGACATCACTTCCTTGCTTTTGAGTCTTCCCAGCCTTTGAGGTTTTTCTGTTCCCACAAACCCAGCTCCTAGAGAGGCCCAGGGAGAAGATGGGAATCAGGACATGAGTCCTAGGAAGCTGGTCCAGTGAGCCTGCCTCAGGGATGGTTTGGGCTCTAGTCTGTTCAGCAGGCCCTTCGACCTGAGTTTGAGTCAGAAGGTCTGAGCCCTACTGGGCCATGGCTGGAGGCCTTACAGTGTGATACTCCTCTGTAGCCTGCATCCTTCCCACAGCTGAGCTCCACAGACTGCATGCTCCCCGCAGCTGGGTTCCTGCTAAGAGCTCATTTGATTTTTATTCATTTAATTTGTTTTTTGAAAGTCCAAAGCTACAGAAAAACCCTGTCTCAAAAAGCCAAAAAAAAAAAAAAAAAAAAAAGTAAACTTGCTATGCAAGTCTGGCCTGGCCTTGAATTAGAATCCCTCCTGACTCAGCTTCCCAAGTTCTGGTTACAGATGTGTTGCACCATGCCCAGCTAACAGGTCACTTTTGTCCCACAAAGCAGCTTTTCCTAGTTTTGGCTTTTGTATCAAGGGTTGAATCTAAGATAAAACACATACTTGGCAGGTGCTTTGTCATTGAGCTGTGTATCCCTATGTACCAAATTCCCCACCAAACTCCCCTGAGGTAATCCCTACTAAGATAAATCCCCATGAACTATATCCCTACTAAACTCTATAGCCAACCTTTTTATTTAATGTTTTATTTTATTTTTACTTTATTTATTTTTGAGAGCAGGCCTCATGTAGCCAAGGCTGGCTTTGAACTCCTGAACCTCTTGCCTCTAACTTCCAAGTGTTAGGATCACTTTCTATTTTTTTTCTTTTTCTTTTTGGTTTTTCGAGACAGGGTTTCTCTGTGGCTTTGGAGCCTGTCCTGGAACTAGCTCTTGTAGACCAGGCTGGTCTCGAACTCACAAAGATCCGCCTGCCTCTTTAATCCCGAGTGCTGGGCCTCACTTTCTATTTTGAGACAGTTTCACCAAGCTGCTCAGGCAGACCTTGAGCTTGGTATCCTCCTGCCTCAGCACCTCAAACAGCTGGGATTACAAGCCTGTGGCACAGGACTGGCTAAAACTGGTATTTTGGTTCCTAGTTGGAAGGCAGATAGGCTGTCTCTTTGACTGTCTTTGACTGTCTATGAGGCCAATAAGCCCTGAGATATGCCCACCCCATCTCTCTCTCTGTGCTGTTTGGAACCTTAATGGTTTCAATGAACAGGTTGGGACTGACATTGATGCTTCAGAAGTCCTGGCCAGCCTCCTATAGGGTGGGATTGTGGGAAGTCGCCCCACTGCTTGTCCAACACCTCCCAATTTGATTCTTGTTAAATTGGGTCAGGCCTAAGGGAGTGATATGCCTTTATCCAGTTAGGGGCTGGCCAAGGCGGATGTAGGGATGAGAAAGTGGGGGAGGGGTGCAGGGGGCGCTATCACCTGGGACACTGAGCTTGGGAAGGTCGGAACAGAATCCTGTGAACCAGCTTGTTTGGCCTCCTGACAGTAAGCATCTGTGTCCTCCCCGTTTCTGTGCTGGACATCCCCCTCAGCTTGGGGACTACACTGCTGAGTCATAGGCAGGCCGAAGCCTGGTACGCACCTAGGCTAGGACCCTTACCGTTCTTTTCCCCAACAAGTGGAGACTGAGGAGGGTCTCTTGGGGTGACCCTAGTCTTGGAAGGGAGAAAAAGGAGTTGGCAGCGAGGGCGCCCCTCCTATACCTGATAGGGTCCCTGTCAAGGGGGCTCGCGAGCCTCAGTCCCATCAGCCTGAAGGGGCGGGGCCTCTCTGCGCCCCGCCCCTATGAGGTGGGGCTCCCGTTTCCTCCATAAAAGCTGGGTTCGGCGCAGCAGTTGCTGCCCAGCTGTTTCGTCCCTATCGACTGTGCAGTTATGGCGTCGCTCACCGTGAAGGCCTATCTTTTGGGCAAGGAGGAGGCGGCCCGCGAGATCCGCCGCTTCAGCTTCTGCGTTAGCCCGGAGCCCGAGGCGGAAGCCGAGGCCGCGGCGGGCCCAGGGCCGTGCGAGAGGCTGCTGAGCCGGGTGACCGCGCTGTTCCCCGCGCTGCGGCCTGGCGGCTTCCAGGCGCACTACCGCGGTGAGGGGCTAGGGCCGCCGGGGTGGGGAAGCCACCCTCGCTCGGCCACGGTGTGGCCGGTCTGGGCGAGGACGTGGCGAGGCGTCCTCTGCCTCCCCGCGGGGACCGGGGGGGTTAGGCGGCCGTTGGGGTGACAGCTGACCTCCCTCCGATTGCTTGTTGGCGGTAACTTCAGGTAAAGCCCAGAAAGAGCGGGGACCGGACCGACAGACAGACGTGGAGGCGGGGTGGAGAGGAGTGACGCGGGTAAACAAGCAGCGGGGGCGGGGAGGTCGGGGACCCCGGAACTAGCTCTGTCTCTTGCGTTGGAGTGGCTGGTGGCTGCGTGGGGTGGGGCTAGGAATTGTTGACAAGAGAGCCAGTGGCCAAGGCCCTCCCTCTGGGAGGGGACAGTATCGAGATCTTGTGGAGGACTGTTGGGCGGGCGGTCAGTCTTTTTTTTTTTTTTTTTTTTTAGGTAAAGCCACGTAGCCTGATTGGCCTTGAACACCCGCGTGGTTTAGGGTGGCCTCACTCGACTTCATTCCTCTTTGTCTGTTTCCCAATGTAGGGGTCACAGTTGTTCATCCCTACTCCTGGCCAGAAAATTTTCCGTGTAATTGAGTTCTTGTGTAATTCACCCAGTAAAGGTGTATAAAGAGGCAGGCACTGGTGGCGCACGCCTTTAATCCCAGCACTTGGAAGGCAGAGGCAGGTAGGTCAGAGTTCGAGACCAGACTGGACTACAGAGTGAATTTCAGGACAGCCAGGGCTACACAGAGAAACCCTTGTCTCGAAAAAAAAAATAAAGTGTATAAAGATTATTCTTTTGTATTAGCAGAGACAGGTCTCACTGTGTGGCCGGGCTGGCCCTCACCCCTAAATTGTCCTTCAGCGTCCTCTGCTTTATATTTTGCTAGGGATCCAGTCCAGGGCCTCATGCCCGCCAGGCTAGTACTCTACCAACTGAGCTGCCTCCAAGCTCCTTTTTTTTTTTTTTTTTTTTTTAAATGAATTGTGTAACCACTATCACATTCCATTTAGAATCTCTTGTTTTATAAATTTTTGTCAATATTTATTTTGGTTTTCCAAGACGGTCTCTCTGTATAACCCTGACTGCCCTGGAACTCACTCTGTAGACCAGGCTTTGAACTCAGATATCCACCTGCCTCTGACTCTCGTGTGCTGGGATTAAAGGTATGCACCACCACTGCCTGGTGTATAAATGGAGTCTTACGGTGTAGTTTTGTTCACTCATTAATATGTTGGAGACCCATTTGTATTGTAGCTATCACAAGTACTTTTCCCCCCTCCTGGCTTTGCATATGCTAGGCAAGAACTTTACTTGTATGCTGCATCTCTGGGTGATACGTGTGTGTGTATATGTATGTAGAATAATCTGTTTGGATATGGCATGTTTAGTTTATATTGTCTTCAGTTGGTAGGCACTGGGCTATTGGTAGCTATTGAGGTCACCTCTCTTATATGGTAGTGTTGCTGGCTGAGTGGTTGCCCACAGGCTTAGCCCAGCCTGCACATGTGTGGTTTGGCATATATGAGGAGCTTGAAGACTAATTGTATTAACATGTAAACATACACGCCTGCCTGTAATCCCAGTACCTGTGTACTAACATAAAAACAAAGCCAGAGGACTTTGAGAGATGGCTCCATGTTAAAGCTGCTCTTCCAGACGACCCAGCTTCTGTTCCTAGCACTCAAACCAGACGGCTCACGACTACATGTAATTACAGCTACTAGAGATCGACACCCTGTTTTGGCTGGAGGCTGGGCCCACATACATGTCCACTGAAGCAGTGTGTACGCAGCTGGGTGCCTCTGCTGTCTATTTTCTGTCTAGTGCATGCTATATCGTCAGTGTTTGGCCCCTGAGCCATGTCCCTGGCTCTGATGTATTGTCTCTTAAACAATACAGATGAGGACGGGGACTTGGTTGCCTTTTCCAGTGATGAGGAGCTAACAATGGCCATGTCCTATGTGAAAGATGACATCTTCCGCATCTACATTAAAGGTATGGGCTGCCCTAGAACACTATTCGGAGCTTCCCTCTCATAGAGAAAGGATGAGGATGAGATCTAGGGGCTGGGAGCTGCAGGAGGTGTAGACAGAGCTCCTGCTGTTTAACAGTTGCTGGGCCTGGGACCTCCTGACCTCATACGAGGTTGTCCTAAGCAACTGAATTCTGGATGGACTCTGACCAGCAGGGCTGCAGTGACAAGGGAGAGCTTCAGGGGCTTGCTCTAACAGTTCTCAACTCTCCCTGCAGAGAAGAAGGAATGCCGGCGGGACCATCGCCCACCATGTGCTCAGGAGGCATCCCGAAACATGGTGCACCCCAACGTGATTTGTGATGGTTGCAATGGGCCTGTGGTGGGAACTCGCTACAAGTGCAGTGTGTGCCCAGACTATGACCTGTGCAGCAGCTGCGAGGGGAAGGGCCTACACAGGGAGCACAGCAAGCTCATCTTCCCAAACCCCTTTGGCCACCTCCCTGATGTGAGCTGGTTCTCTGCAGTTCTATGGGGTACAGGGTGGTAGGACCTGGAAACCCTGACCCCTCACTGCCCTGACTTGTTTTTTCCTGCCCAGGGCTTCCATCATCATGGCCGCTGGCTTCGGAAGCTGAAACATGGACATTTTGGCTGGCCTGTCTGGGAGATGGGTCCACCGGGGAACTGGAGCCCACGTCCTCCTCGAGCCGGGGATGCTCGCCCTTGCCCTACAGCTGAGTCAGGTAAGGCTGGTATTTAAACTGGCTTTGGAGTGTCATAAGTAACCAGTCAATTCAGGTGGGCCCTTGGTCAAGCTATTTCCATAGCCTAAAGTCCAGCAGTGCCCACAATAATAAGCTGTACACAACACATTCCCCCCCCCCATATAGTGGTTGAACTTAGGACCTAATGTAGGACCTTGCATATATTACATGTGGGTTCCATCATTGTGCTACAGTCTGTCCTTATCCATGTCATCAGATCTCTTAAGAACCCTGCAAAGGCCGGGCGGTCGTGGTGCACGCCTTTAATCCCAGCACTCGGGAGGCAGAGGCAGGTGGATGTCTGTGAGTTTGAGTCCAGCCTGGTCTACAACAGCTAGTTCTAGGACAGGCTCCAAAGCTACAGAGAAACCCTGTCTTGAAAAAAACCAATAAATAAATAAACAGGTGGCTAAGTGCCTAAGGCCACTACTGTCCCCCCCCAGGGCCACCCTGCCCTTCTGAAGGTATGAGCAGGTGGCTGGATTTCTATAATGTATATTCTTTAGTTTTGGGAATATCGGGGTCAACGTTGCTCAGATCTTTTTTTTTTTTTCTTGGTTTTTCGAGACAGGGTTTCTCTGTGGCTTTGGAGCCTGTCCTGGAACTAGCTCTTGTAGACCAGGCTGGTCTCGAACTCACAGAGATCCGCCTGCCTCTGCCTCCCAAGTGCTTGGATTAAAGGCGTGCGCCGCCGCCACCACCACTGCCCGGCAAGTTGCTCAAATCTTAAAAGACAAAAACAAAACGCCATAGTCACAAAGCCCACATGGCGGCACAGATACTGTAATCTCAGGACTCAGGATGTAGAAGCAAAAGGATCAGGAATTCAAGGTCAACCTTGGCATAAGACCGTCTCAAAAACCTAAAAGTAAAAAACTCACACATAGCTCTGCATTTTAGATTTTGGGATTCTGCTTTTAAATTTTTCTAGTTTCCTTGAGACTAGCCTGGAACTCACCATGTAGCACAAGAGGACCTTAAACTTGAGATTCTCCTGCCTCAGCCTCTTGAGTGCTTGGATTGCAGACTTGTGCCAAAACAGCCAGCTGGGATAGTTGTTTGATTTTGAGTAAACAGCATATCTAGGACAAGTCAATATTTATATAGGTTGTACTGAGCCTCTGGCTCAACATATGGCTCACTGGGAAACTAAGGGTACAGTGTGGGAGGAAAGAGAAGCACCAAGTGTGGTCAAGTGGTCCCAGGACGGTGATTACCTAGATGATGGGGACCTTGGCACAAAAGCCCTGTGATAAGCGGCAGAGTCACAGAATTCTAGCTTATTTTTCTTCTTGTGAAAATTAACAGCTTCTGGTCCGTCAGAGGATCCCAGTGTCAACTTCCTGAAGAATGTAGGGGAGAGCGTGGCAGCTGCCCTCAGCCCTCTAGGTGAGTGAGCTTCCTGACCATCCTGTGAGATGCCCCAGTGGTTGGTGACTCAGTGTGCAAATGGCCTTTGGCAGCCTTTCCTGGCAGCTGCAGAGCCAGGGCAGATCTGTGTGCTTGACACCAGCAAGGTTATGTTGCGTAAATTAACCTTTACCAAGGTCTGGAATGGGTGCCTCAAGGTTGAATTCCTGACTGATTCTTGATCTTTGTTCGCTGTAAGGTAGAGTGACCCAGTGGGGAGGGTGGGCTAGCCTTTGGGGTAACAATGGCTTGTGTTTTCTGAGCTGAATGAGTTGAGTTTTAGACTTGAAAGCAGGCAGCTGCTTTCTTTCTTTTTCCTTTTCTTTCCTTCCTTCCTTTCTGTCCTTTCCTTCCTTTCTTTTTAGGCAAGGTTTCATGTGAGCTTAGGTTAGCCTAGAACTCTATGTAGCCCAGACTGAACTTGAACTTGTAGAACTCCTACTGCTTTGGCCTGCTGGGATTTCTTCTTCTCATTTGAGAACCCCCAAATCTTTCTGGGAGCAGGGAGGAAGTGCTAGAGGCAGGTGCTCTGGGTCATGCCTGGCTCTGCAACGGGCAGAGAAACTCTGCTGGGGTGGGGGAGCACAGTGTCACCTCTCAGTACTGTGGCCCTAGATACTGTCTTTGGGGCACACTGTGGTTTAGGAAGTGCTTGTCCACCCTGTTCTATGTCTGCAGTGTTAGGAGGTACCCACAGAAGCCTGTGCCAAGGCTGTGTCCAGTACTGAAGGAATGCTGATGAGAGGGTGTCCCAACACCCTCTAGTCTCTCCTCCTCCTTATAGCTACTAGGTATCACCACCACTTGCTGCAAGCCAAGACCATCTCTGCTCATGCTGCCCCAGGATGCAGCTTTGAGGCAACAGTGACATCTTGGCCTTGCAATTAAATTGAATAGTTTAGGTAGAGATGTAGTGTAGCTCTGTGGCAGACTCTTCAATTCGCAAGGCAGTGGTGGCGCACGCCTTTAATCCCAGCACTCAGAAGGTAGAGGCAGGCGGATCCCTGTGAGTTTGAGACCAGCCTGGTCTACAAGAGCTAGTTCCAGGACAGGCTCCAGAGCTACACCGAGAAACCCTGTCTTTAAAAACCAAAAAAGAAAAAAACCAAGCAAAACTCTTTGATTCCTGACACCAAACCAAGTACAGATAAAACATTTCAGTCAGACCACATGGCCTTGGCATTGGAGTAAGGCTCTGGAGAACCAGGCTTTCATTGCTTTTCAAGGAGGTCATAGTGGCGCAGCATCAACTGGGTTGTTGCTGGGAGACAAGCAGGGCTCACGCTAGGATATACTGGGGCTCTGGAGGATTGTAGTTTACTTGTGAGATTGTCTTCATCTTACAGATGAGCTTTCAGGAGATGCGGCAGCTTCTCTGGAAGACAAGTCTGAATTGTGGTCCTTGGGTGTGGGGAGACAAGCGTCCCCAGCAAAGGGTGCTTTGGAGTGTGTTAAGTTAGTGTGTGTTTGTGTGTGTCTAAGTGTGAAAACTAGTCATTTTGGAAAGTGAGTCCTTCAGTAAACAGATGAGAGTGTGAATTCAGCTCTCAGTTCCTAGTCCGTCCTTGGTCCTGGCAATGCTTTTGACTTCTATTGGCAGCTTCCCAGAACCCTCTTGCTCTCACTAGCTAACAGCAGTCCATGTTGGTGGTGGGCGTATCAGGACCACTGGGATCTTTGCGTGAGAGAACAGGCATTATTTTGCAGTGCTCAGAGGTTGTCTGGGAGGATAAAGGCCTTTGAAGTGTGTGGAGTTGCTAAGTAGTAGAATACCTGGAGTTTGACAAGACAGCAAACTTTCTAAAAACAGACTCTGGGTAGTTTAAACTGAGGGTTGCTTCAGCTCTTGTGGAAGTCATGGGAGTTTTCCTTCCCCATCTCTCTGAGGAACTAAGCAGGGGATGACTCACATGCTAACTGCCTCTAATGGATTGTGCGAGAGCAGAGGCCCAGAGGGAAAAGGAGTTGGCACAACCTCTCAGAAGGCAGAGGTTGGGGTAAGCCAGAGCATGGCCTTTTATTGGTAGGTTCTCTGAGAACCAGCCAAGAAAGGCCACTACTGTGGCCCAGTGCCGTGTTTGGCTCAGAGATTGTGGTCACTGACACCTAGGACACAAGGTAGCAGGGCCTTTCTTGTCTATCACTGAGTCTTTTGACAAACACAGCTTTGGGGACAGCAGGGCTGGGGTTGGGGTTGGGCTCAGCCCATGGGGGTTGTCACGTGGTCTGTCATGTTACATGGTTATGTGGTTCTGGGGTTGAGTCCAGCCTCTGTGTCCCAGTCCACCATGCAGGGGAGGCCTCTGGACTTGATGGCTCGATTCTTCCTTCTCTAGGCATTGAAGTTGACATTGATGTGGAACATGGAGGGAAGAGAAGCCGCCTGATGACCACCTCCCCAGAAGGTTCCAGCGTGGGCACAGAAGACAAGTGTAGCACTCAGCCAAGCAGCTGCTCCTCAGAAGTCAGCAAACCTGATGAGGCCGGTGAAGGCCCCTCACAGTCTCTGACAGAGCAAATGAGAAAGATCGCTTTGGAGTCAGTGGGACAGCCAGAGGTAGGTCTGCTTTCTCCCATGACCTTTAACTGGCCTGCTTGGCATCTTGGCCTCAGCCCCAGCCGTCTTGCAGCCAGAGGGGTTCTGTCCTTCTTGTTATCTCTGTGGTGTCTTTAGTCTCTCAAGCCTTCTGACAAAACTCTATAGAGAAAAATCTTACTCCCATCTGAAGCCGTAACTCTGTATAGGGCGTTTATCTGATGTACATGAGATCCTGGGTTCAAGCCCTGGCATCATGAAAAAAACAAAATAGACATGGCCTTTGCAGGCTGCTCTCTAGTGCCTGGGATTCCCACACTTGGCTGGGAGCAAATAGTGGGGTCACACTGGCCAGTCACTTCATGCTTGTGCTCACAGCAGATTATATTGTAGGAACAGATGGAGTCTGATAATTGTTCAGGAGGGGATGAAGACTGGACCCATCTGTCTTCCAAAGAAGTGGACCCATCCACAGGTGAACTCCAGTCTCTACAGATGCCAGAATCAGAAGGACCAAGCTCTCTAGACCCATCCCAGGAAGGGCCCACAGGGCTGAAGGAAGCTGCTGTGTACCCACATCTCCCACCAGGCATGTGGTCACCAGAGGTTTCTTTTACTTTGCTTTCAGAGTATCCTGTGTCTGGTTTTGGCAGCACAGAAAAGGGTAGCATGGTCTGGAATTTTTTGTTTTTTTGAGACAGGATTTCTCTGTAGCTTTGGAGCCCATCCTAGAACTAGCTCTTGTAGACCAAGCTGGCCTCAAACTCAGATCTGTCTTCGTCTGCCTCCTGAGAGCTGGGATTAAAGGCATACGCCACCACTGCCTGGCTGGGATTTTTTAAAAAAAACTTTTTTAAATTATTTTTTGGCTTTTCAAGACAGGGTTTCTCTGTAGCTTTGAAGCCTGTCCTGGAATTAGCTCTTGCAGACCAGGCTAGCCTCAAACTCACAGAGATCCGCCTGTGCCGGGATTAAAGGCATGCGCCACCACTGCCTGGCTGAGATTTGTTTTTAAAGGCAGTACCTAGTTGTATAGTCCAGGGTGGCTTTGGGGTTGTAGGCTTACCTGCAGCACACTGCCTGGTAGGGTTGTCAGCTTACATCAGAGAAAACTAGAAGATAGTCTGACCTCTTCTGTCTGCATCAAGCAACAGTAACCTCATCTCAATTTAATAATTTTTAAATCTCAATACCCAGATGTCCTGAGAAGGCAGACGTGACAAAAAAGGCAACATGGTCTTGGGCCGTCTTAAGCCAATGAAGTGAACTTAGACCCTACACACCATTTTCTTGGGGGTTGCAAATTTTAATGGCTAGCACCATGGCCAAGGCCCCAGTAGAAGCCAGGCAGTGTTTAAAGTGCTGGGCTGGTTAGTCCCAAGTGTACAACCTGCCAAAAAGGCAGCCAGCTCCCATGTTCCCAGGATAATGGTGTTCAGGTGAATAACTTATCTCTGGGCCAGATTTGGCTTTGAGGTTTCAAAGCTTATTTTCTGTATTAGAGCAGAGGGGCAGCAAACAGTTGCACGAGAGTCTGGGGAGGTGCTTTATTATGAGTTAAAGGCCATCCTGGCTACACAGTGAGACCTCTGCACCTCCATGGCAGACTATCTCACCCTTGCAAGGCTCTGGACTGGAGGCAGCAGGGGAGCTGGAGAACTGGCTCATCTGATACTGTGCTTGCTGTGCAAGCATGAGGACAGGAGTCTGGGCTCCCAGAACCCATGTAAAAAGCCAAAAGCTGGGCAGTGTAGCAACTGTGTCTGTAGTCTCAGCAAGCAGAAGGCAAAATCCCTTCAAAGCTGGCTAGCTAGACAAGATGGAACTCGTAAGCTGAGTTCACTGAGACCCCCAACTCAGTCACGTGGAGAGCAATAGAGGAAGACTCCTACTTCAGCTCTGGGCGGCCACAAAGGACACATGACACATATGCCAACAGAGGTTGGGGAGTCAGGCAGTCAGAGAAGAGTCATTATCTATAAAGATTTTTATTTGGGTTGTTTTGAGATGGTGTTTCATTGTTGCCCAGGATGCTCCTGAATGATCTTCTTGCCTCCACCTCTTGAGTGTTAGGACTACAGGCTTGAGCCACCACACCTGGCAGTAAAACTTTATTAGAAAATAACTGCACTCATTTGTTTACATACCTTCTGGCTGTTTATGCTACAGTGGCAGAGTTGAGCAGTTGTGACAGAGACTGGAACGCCTACAAAACAAGCTATTTATTTGGTCCTTTAGCTGACCTCTGAGGTTCTTGTAAGGCCCAAACAGAGGAGTCTTCCTGGCAGGCAGGACTTGCTGTGTTTGGAGTATTGCAGGGCACCTCACTTTCCTGTCTTGTTTCGGCAGAGGCTGATCCCCGGCTGATCGAGTCGCTCTCGCAGATGCTGTCCATGGGCTTCTCTGATGAAGGTGGCTGGCTCACCAGGCTTCTACAGACCAAGAATTACGACATCGGAGCTGCTCTGGACACAATCCAGTATTCAAAGCACCCTCCGCCATTGTGACAGTGCTTGTGCCCAAGCCCCATGACCCACCCCTTTGTCTTGTAGTTGCATCCAGTAGAGCAGCAGGGCCTCTATAAGGCCAGTTTCTTGGCATTCTTCCAGAGCCTGCGGGTGGGAGTGTGTGAAGCCTTTCAGGGCAGGAGAGAGTGACTTGGGGGAGAGCTCCAGGAGTGTACATGCTGACACCTGAGAACACAACCAGGTGCTTGTGGCTGAGTTTCCTCCGCCTTTCCTAAGTCTGGCCTTTGCCAGGGAGCTGCAGAGGCACACTGCACTTGCTCTTGGTGCCAGCATTGCACCAGCAGTCCAGAATTCTAGCCTGATAACCTTCTGTGTTTCTTTGTTAAAAGTGAACAAATAAAACCATTATGTTATGAGGGGGCTATCCACAGTAAGTCAAAGGTGGCAGCGACTGGGGCCTATATAGGGCTCCCGGGGAATGGAGAACTCGTGTAGGCTCTCACCATATACTGCCTCCCTTTTTAATGACCACACTTTAGTTTTTGTGTCCAATGTTAATGCTTTTAAGCAACCCCCCCCCCATGTAGCTTCCTCTGACTTGATTTTTAAATAACCTGTAATTAAATGGCATATGCACTTTAACCAACCCTGTGGTCCTTACTATTGTGGTTACAAGAGAAATCTGTTTGACAGGCATTTATTGTCAGGTTATTTGTTCTAGAGCACCCCCATCTGTGGCATGGAGGACTGGCATACATGGACCACATTACACATGAATCAAAGTAAAGCCTACAGGTCATCTTCAAACTCCTCCCCAGTTGTAAAGAGGTTGTACCGTTGAATTGATGGGGCCTTCTGTGCCCCTTGAGCCAAGGGCCTGCCATCTGCTTGGGGAGTCCCTGTGGCCCATGGCTGGTCTGGGGTCTTCCTGCTAGGTCTTTCTGGCTGGGGTGTGGCAGTGTGAGTGGTTTGGGGAGGCTGGATAGTGGCAGGAGCCCTGCTGAAGTGGCCTTCCCCTTCAAGGGTCCCTTGCTCAGCTTGTGCTGGGTCAGCTAGCCTGGTGCTCTCCTGCAGAGGCCTTGATGGGTTCCCATCCACATGTGGGCTGTTCCCAGGTGACAGGAGAAACCGTGCCCATTTAGAAGATTGGATCTTAGCCTGAAGGACAGGACTTGGTAGTTTCCACCTTGGAAAACCAAGTTCCCTGATGTGGGCTGCAGTCCCGAGGGCAGGACTGCTACCTTGTTGTTCTGTCCCAAACAAGCCAGTGAAGTCCTGAAAGAAACCAGAGAAAGGGTTTCACTTGGCAGGGCCATCAGCACTAACCCTTGTGCTTTCTGCATAACTACTGCCTAAATCCCTGCAGGCTAGAACATGCTATTGTGAGGTTTAACAGTCAAAGTTCATAAATGCTCCACTTTACCGTGATCTGATAAATCTTGTGACCACATTCCTCACATAAAGGAGACATCCAGAATAACCCATCTCCTGGGAAGCTTTGGGTCAGGTCAGCAGTCCCCATGAGAAGTGTGAGCAGGGAGGGGCCTAGACAACCACCACTTAGAAAGATACAGTCAATCATGCCTGTGCAGTCCCAGCTGGGCTGGAACATCTCTGCAAAGCTGGAGCCCAGGTGACTGCACTGAGGTCTCTAGGAGGTGACAAGGAGCTGGGCCTGGCTTCTTCCAGCTCAGAAACCAAAGATGCACAGGAAAAGGAATTCGACAGCAGCACTGGATCTTTGCATCATGACTGCCCAGATAATGCTGAAGAGACCATGACTCTGACTGTTAACCTTGGCTTTACCACTGAACTTGGTGTAAACTCACTGAGGTCTCAGTTCCTCTAAAACAACAGACTGGTGAAATTGAAACTCAGTGTTTGGTCTAGGGTGTGCTCCATGGTAAAGGCTCTGTAACTCACTACCATGATTCTGGCTCAATAAGACTCATACCTACTGGAAACACTAGGTAGTTTAAGAAACAGCAAAAATTGATTGAACTCTGGGTTGGGTGGTAGCAGTACAGGTCTTTAATCCCAGCACTTGAAAGGCAGAGACGGGCAGATTTCTGTGAATTCAAAGTCAACCTGGTCTACACAGCAAGGTCCAGGACAGCCAAGGCTACACAGTGAAACCCTATCTTGGAAAAAAAAAAAAAACCTGAACTCTGTCTCTTGGCTTTGTGCCATGCTCTGCATGCAGTCTGAGGCTGAGCTGGGTAGGCCTTAGCTAACCGTTAGGGGCAGAGGAGATGAAAGAACAAGAACCCTCCTTCCTAGGCTTCTATAGCAGCACAATACAAAATATGCACTCAGCCATGCTCAATGTGCAGTGGGGCCTGCTAGGTCTGAGCATCACCAACACACTATAAAGCAACGAGTGCACTGGAGCAGACATTCCTGGATGGAAACCTAGGGCAACTTCTAATGTGACCAGATTAATGAAGTTCCTCTACTCTGCAGAATGAACAGTCTTTCCTCACACCTTACTGGCCAGCCTTAGCACGGTTTCATGTGCTCTTGGCTGTAAGTTAACCACATGGGATGATGACCATGATGATGTCTTGCTGTATGTCAGAATGGCCTTGAATTCATGTTCTTCCTGCCTCAGTCTCCTAAATGCTGGGATTATGGGTGTATAACCTGGCTCAGGAATTGGCCTTTTTCGGGGGGGAGGAGACAGGGTCCACTATGGACCCTGGAACTTGCTATGTAAACTAGGCTGGCTTTGAACTCAGACTTATCTGTATCTGTCTCCAGAGTGTTGAGATTGAAGGTATGTGGCAGCATGCCCAGCCTCAGGACTCAGTTTTAAGCAGAGAAGACAATCATCTCATGCCGGAAGTTGAACTTTTTACTATATAAATCTCATAATTGTGAATATATTATCTAAGCCTTGTACCTGCAGTCTCAGCTGCTCACAAGGCACAGGGGAAGAGTATGACCTGGGTCCAGAAGTTTGAAGCCAGCCCAGGCAATGTGGCAAGGCCATGTCTCCAAGAACAAAACCAAACAAATTCCACAGGACTGAGTGTAGCAGTAATGTTCATGCCTATCATACATGCTGTGGGCTAAAGTCCTAATACTGCACGTGTGTCCACATGTGTATGCAGACATGCATGCAATCGTACATAGGCTCCATGGTCACTGACCTGGCATTCAAAGCTGTCCTTAGCACTGTCCAAGTCCTGGACATGCAGGCTGTGTGGAGGCTTCCCTGTGCTCTGATTCCATTTCCTGGAAGGAAGGAAGGAAAGAAGGAAGAAAGGACTATCATTAAGTTCTCTCATCCAATTGTCCTCACAGAGAGCAACTGAGATCTGGCTTGACATAGGGAGGAATCTTTTCAGCCTTCACAGGTTCCTACACCACTTCCAGGAACAGGCTGGCCAAGCCTCTTCTCTGGTTTGTAGTTGTCAGAATAGTCTTACTTGAAATTGTAGTTTATGCCCTTTGAGAGTCATGCAGCATCCCAAGCCTAAGGAAGTTTCTATGGAAACCCACTGAGATACATGGAGGTCTGGAGAACCTCATATAAAGCCCCACCACCACCCAATGATTACTTTGGCCAGACAAGGTTTCTCTGTGTAACAGCTCTGGCTGTCCTGAAAGTAGCTCTTGTAGACCAGGCTGCCCTTGAAGTCCCAGCGATTCACCTATCTCTGCCTCCTGAGTGCTGGGATTAAAGGTGTGCGCCACCACCACCCAGCAAACAATCTATTAGTACAAAAACACTGTACCCAAAGCCCATTTTCTCCAAAGTTTTCCACAGCTGGCCTTGAACTCATGGCTTCTTCAGCCCCCTCATGACTGGAGTTATAGACATCCAGGGAAGTCTAGCTAGGCTTCTGCTCCCTCTGCCAGGCAGCATGCAGTCTGAGAG
>JAQHUG010000388.1:646800-657227 GCA_028555095.1 Dicrostonyx torquatus | reverse complement strand
TATTGTGTGTTATTGGGTGTAAGTGTATACGGTTGTGGATACCAGGAAGTGTGTGTAGTCCAGAAGATAATTTCTTCCACAATGTCAATTCTGGAGACCAAATTCAGGTCAGCTTTGATAGCAGGTGCCAGAGTCCTCCTGACATACCATTTATTTATTGGTTTATTTGTTTTTTCGAGATAGGGTTTCTCTGTGTAACAATCCTAGCTGTCCTGGAACTTGCTTTGTAGACCAAGCTGGCTTAGCACTCACAGCGATCTACCTGCTTCTGCCTCCTGCATGCTAAGCTTAAAGGCGTAAGCGACCACTGCCCGGCAAGACCATTTAATTTTTAAAATTCACCACGGTGATCTTGAGCTTCAGTTCCTCCTGCCACCTTGGCCTCTAGCTAGAGTATTAGGATTAAGGGCATGCACCATTATGCCCCAGGTTTCATTCCCAGCAACACATGATGGAACCCAGAATCTCACATGTCAACCAAGTGCTCAAACACTGAGCTACACCCCAGCCCTCATGGTCAGTTTCGTATTACACATGACCAGCTCCACGGCCGAATCCCAGGCAGGGCCCAGAATGGCCTTTCACTTTGTCAGATATTCTCAATGACTTTTACATGTGGCAAAAAGGCTGAGTCCTAATAGGAAATCAACATGTATTTTCTGTAATGAGAAAACTCTGTGAAGCCTGAAGTCTCTTCCCAAGGGGAGTGTCTATCTCTCCCTGTGGCCTACGCTCTCCCATCCTGTACCTGTTTCATATTCTGCATTCCTTTCCTATGAACATGAGGTTTTTGCATGTGGGTGTACAGGTGATGCCTGGGGCTTGCTCCATGTCTAGCATGCTGTATGTGCATGCATCCTCATCATTAACCATCACATGAGATTACCCCCACCAGAAGCGGCTTGTTCTTGGGATTTATCCCCACAGGATGAAGTTTCCAAAGGGTCTCTGGGGCATGAAAGCTTCCAGGCTTCTGAGTAAAAGAAGACAAAGCCTAGAGGCAAAGGGGTCGCCCCTGCCCTCCAGGACTGACCTTGTGCCTCCCAGGGCAGGAAAAGATCCAGATCTGAGGCCAGAGGAGATGCTGGAAGGGACAGCAGAGGATACGTAGAGGGCAGAGGGAGAAGCCCAGGTCCAGGGAGACAGAGATGCAAGAGAAACAACAGGTGAGAACACCTACAGGGCCAACCTGGCCCAGGAAGTGTGGCAGGGCCCTCCCAGGAACACCCCAGGGAGGCATGCTCCCCGAGTCCATGGTGGGACTGCTGGCTTCCTGCACAGGCCCCACGGAAAGACTGGGGGCTGCAGAGCCATGGCTGGCTGTGCTAGGTGTCTCAGCAGTGACTCACCTTCTGAGGAACTATCCTCTGTGAAATAATGAGTGGCCTCCAGGGCTGACTCCGCCGCCTCCTCCGGGATCAGAGCTGTGTTCCAAGAGAAGGACACGTGAGGATGGGTGAAGAGGCAAAGCAGATTTCTCGTCAAAGCAGAAAAGGTCACCTCCCCCACTCATGTCCCACCAGGCTGGACACCTTCTATTGTAACACCCGACATTTTAATAGGGGTCACATTCTTTTTGTTTTTGCGACAGCCTCAGTCCATGGTACAGTACAGGCAGGCCTCTAATTCTCAACCCTCCTGCGGCAGCCTGCTGATCTGGGATCACAGATGTGCTTGGCTTACTAGTTTGATTTTGACAATGTGGGGTTTTTGGGGAGCGGTACTGGGGATTGGACTTAGGTTATCCCATATGTTAAGCTCTTGTGCTATCGTTGAGCCACGTCCCCAGCACTGACACTGTGTTTGGCAATGCGGTACACATGCTGGGTAAGAATATAATCCATACACCCAGCGGCCTCCCACCACAGGATGACCTGGCTCAGCAGATCTCATCGGAGACATTTTCCTTTTTTTTTTTTTTTTTTTTTTGGTTTTTCGAGACAGTGTTTCTCTGTAGCTTTGGAGCCTGCGCTGGAACTAGCTCTGCCTCCCGAGTGCTGGGATTAAAGGCGTGCACCACCACCGCCCGGCCGACATTTTACTTTATACTGTTTGCTGGTATTGGCTGACCAGAACCTGAGGTTGCAGAATCCCAAGGCTGTCTGTGTACATGTACTCTGGTAATTCCTGAGGGGCTGGGGTAGGGCAGGGAAGGGTTAACAGGACAGAGCACAAGCATCCCAGTACCCGGATGAAGCAGGCTAACGTGGTTCAGGTGGTGGGGGTGGCCCCAGTTCTTTCTTACCAGCTGCAAGCTAGCCTCGTGTGAAAACTGGGCCCCAGTGCACACAGTGAGAGGCTGGGGTGTGCAAGGCGAGTGGTAAGTGAAGCCTTGCAATCTGACACTCACATCACACAGTGCCAATTCAGAAGGCAGATACTGTGTGTGAACTGCTCAGGGGGAGTTCCTAGACAAGAAAACTGGCAACCTGGGGTGGTTCCATCAGAGGCAGCAGGGTATCCTGGGCCATCATTTCATCTTTTTGGATCTGGTTCCTGCCCAGGGAAAGTTCCTTCTTAGTTGCTCTCCCCACGGTCACTCTTGGTGAGCCAGATGAACTCCGGCCACACATAAAGGATGCTGGGACCATGTGCTGGTCTGCTTCTGTGAGCCCCTGCCCCCGCAACTTAGCTCAGACCAGCCACCCACAGGACACATTTTATCCTAAGGACAGCTCCAGCACCAACCACTTAGAGGCCGGAAGTGGGGCTCTTGTCATGAGGCCTCGTGACAGGATCTGCAGGTGGCCTTGGCAGTGTCCCAGGCTGTCTTGGGATAAACAGGAACCTCTGGGTAACAGTTACTTGAAGAACAAAGAGCTTAGGGCCCAGTTACACTGGCACCTCTATCACAGCCTTCTGTGTGGATTCTGGGTCATGTTGCCCTGCCTGATGGGCTGAGTGCTGTTTCCAGGAGCCCTCCTGGGATCTTCCCTCATGCCCTTTCCCCATGCTTGGCCTGTGCTCAGAACACCAGCCATGGTGGACCTCAGCCTCTGACCCTCACTCATGCTGGGCCCCAGCGCCTCCCTTCCACCTAGCTCAGGCTCCTGGCTACACGCATTCCAGAGGTATTAGTAGTTCAGTGGACAGCCCAGAGGCCCACAGCAGGAAGCCTGAAGGCACTCACCTGGGGGCAGGTGCAACTTGTACAGTGCTTTCAGCTTCTCTGTGAGGTCTCCATGGTACATCCCACCTGTAGATCAAGGCCGGGGGGGGCATGTTTGGCAAGAAGGCTCCAGGGACACATGTCAGGCTGTGTCCCCACACCCTTCCTATGGGTTCTAGTGGAGAGTACACAGTCTGGGACAGCCTGGGTCCTCCCTAGCCAGGTCTCTAGGAAAGCTCAAATGAGCCCTGGGCCTCCTGCTTCCCTTGGACCTTATGGAAAAGCTTAGCCTTCTTTGGGGCTATAGCTCCAGACTGATGGAGAGGGACAGTAGAAGAAACTGCAGAGCTTTAAGGCAAGGGCTCTGCTGGCCACAGGAGGGACAGACATACTGGCTGGTGCTTGAAAGATGGGTGAGACACTCACTCATCCCTGTCACAAACTCCTTGAAGTTGATCAGTGAGTCCTTGTTTTGGTCCAGGAGGCGGAACATGCGACTTGCCAGCACAGGTGTGTGAGAGCCACAGGCCCAGGGTGTCAGGCTGGCAAAGAGCTCCCGAAACTGGCTGGCATCGATCCGGTACTGCTCCAGGTAGGGCAGGCTGGGGTCCCGGTGGATGGCGGCTGAGCGGCTACCACCCCAATACTGGCTTGCCAGATGCTTGGCCTGCAGGGGATACCGTCTGGTGAGATGGCCTTTGGGGCCCTGGCTCTCAGGGTCACCAGGGTGCCTTTCCTGATCTGTCCACATCTGAATTCTTAGAGTGATGCGCACTGGGCAGACACTCAGCTCACAGGACCCCTTCACGTTAAGAAGAGCCAGACAGGGCACACGGAGTCCACTGTTCTGACAGTGTAGGCCACCTTGGGAACTGAACCCCAGGGAGTTGGAAAGGACCACAGGAACTGGCAATATATATCCATAGTCTCAGCACTCAGGAAACTGAGGCAGGAGGATCACTTGACCTCCAAGTTCAATTTGAAGTAAGCCTGGGCAACACAGAGAAAACCCAGCTCAATAAAACACTTAACTACTTAGTCACCAACCAACCAACCTAACAACCACAAAAACCAAAACCCAAAACAACGAGAGGGCGGCGTGAACTTCTGCCCTCGCCTTTCCCCCAGTGTCCGTCCCACTCTTTGTAGTGAACCTGAGTTTTATGTGCAGAAACTCAAATGACTCACCCCGAGGGCAGGGATTACAAGGCTGCCTTGTTTGTAACCACCCACTAGCACTGGTCTGCTGTGCCTTATCCACAGCACCTAGGTTGAATCATCCTAACAACTGACCCGTGTCTCTTGTTAAAACTACTTGAAAAGAAGATTCTGTTTCCACTGGAGTCACTAAAGGCGTGACCCTGAAGCTGCTCAGAACAGTCCTGTCTGTCACTCTACAGGAAGAGCAGCCAGACGTTAAGAGAGATGGAGCAGCGGCACAGCGGGCTCAGCACCTTGACCCCGCCATGCCTGAAGATGCATAACTTTTCAGTTAAATGGGTGGATGCATTCTGTCTTCTACGGGAGCTGGTTTGAATGCTTTTTGTTTTTGCTATTGAAGAGTGCTCTATTGGAGCACTCTTGCTATACTGCTTGCTATACAGGCACGAGAACCTAACTTTGGTCCCTAGAACCAGCACAAAAATGCTGGGTGTGTGGCTCAAGGTGCTTGCTGCCTAACGGAATGTCTTGAGTTTGATCCCTGGAACACACAGTGAAAGGAGAGCATCTACTCTCACAAGCTGTCTTCTGACCTCTCTACAGGCCATGGCATACATGCATGTACATACACTTAATAAATAATAAATGTAATAACGCCATTAACCCCAGCACTCAGGAGGCAAAGGCAGGCAGATCACTGAGTTTGAAGCCAAAAAAAAAAAAAAACCCTGTCTTGAAAACAAAGAAAGCAAACCCAAACCAAAGCTGCATGTGGTAGCATGCACTTGGAGTCACAATGCTGTGAGGAGCAGGAGGAGCCCTGGGGTTCACTGGCCAGCCAGCCTAGCAGGTGAGCTCTTGGCCAGTGAGAGACTGTCTCAAAACACACAGTGGATGGCCTCAGAGGAGCGACACCTGAGTGTGCATGCCATACTCTGTTCTGCCACACAGGGTCCACAGTAACTGCAACAACAGATTTCCCGGCTAGGGCTGCCGTGTCGAGGATGCATACAGACGAGATGGGGAACTCTACCCGCCCTTGTGCTTGGCTGTCACCTTAAACACCATGTAAAGATCCTCCAGCTCTTCAATGGAGAAGCCAATATCCCCTGGTATGGCTCGGACCTAGAAGGAAAGATGAAATGGTGGTCCTGGAGGCCCCAAGTTCCTGCCGCAGTACAACAAATGCTTGCTCTGGGAGTTCTCATGTGGATGGGGCACAAGGTGTGATCTGTCCTCTGGCTGTCACCAGTGGCCAAGCACATGAAGGAAGGTCCACACTTGTATGTTCACCCTCTGCCACCACCTGCCAGTCAGCTCCCACTCCCTGGGCCTGTCCTGGGGTCAGCACTACAAGGGCTCATTCTCTCCTGAAGGACCCATTGATGGACACAGGGTGATGGATAGCCACTTAGCTCCAGCCACCCAGAAGAGTCCTATAACCTGCCAATCAGGTCTTTTTTACTTCAGTTAGTCAGGGTGGGTCATGTCTTTTGCTTGTGAGCATGCCCTATAACCCTGAAGGGAGGGGTAGGAATATGGAGGCAAGGAAAGAGGTCCCCGACTCCATGTGGACAGAGATCAAGAACAGGTTAAGCAGAGCATGGAGTGGTAGGGATGGTACACCCCCTGCAGAGAGAAGGACAAAGGCTTCAGAGCAGGGTTGTACAGCATGGGCAGAAAAGTGGAGTGTCACTATCCAAGACAGAGGCGAAGCTTACAGCAAAACCAGTCTGGGACTTAAACTGTGGCCATGGTCTCAGCGTGCAAAGTGTCAGAGACAATTCCCACTAAGTGACCATGGCCTCTCCTTACTTCCCCAAACTAGTACCCATGCTGTGGGATTTCAGGCCCCCACTGCATCCTGGCCATGACATAGGTACCAAGGCGGGGCAGGGATAGGGCACAAATTGAACCCTGCACTCTGCTCAGAGAGGGGTGGGGCTGGAGAGGGTACTGGGAGAAGTCATTCACTCAGGCCAGCCCTGTAGCCCCTTGCCACAAGGTTACCATTGCCTTCGCCAGTGACCATACCACGCTTCTCTTGGCTGTGTCTTCCAAGGACTGGATCACCTTCAGCCTCTGTTTAAACCGCATCTGTTCAATGTCGTCAGCCCTCAGGCTGCTGAACTTCTGAAAGCCAAAGGAGAATCAATGAGACCAAGGGCACAGGGTGAAGTCCCAGCCATACTTGCTTGTGTTCACCCAAAACCAAAGGCCCTGGGAACAGCTTGGCCAGGCTAACCCTGCTGGAAGCTGACCTCATAGGACACTTTCAGGAGGTCAAAGATGTCCACTTCTGCAGGAGGGTCATCTCCACTGGTCAGCAAAGCGTGAAGGTGTGGGATAGGTGGAGAAATGCTCTGCTTGTTGACCACATTGTCCAGGTATCTGCAAAGATCAAAAGACAACAGTATAGGCCCCCATCAGCCACAGCCGAGCACTGGGGCAGAACTCAGGCCTGGGAATCCTGCAGGAAGGTGCTGGTGTGTCTGTTGGGGCATCTATTGGGCTGGAAGCTCCCATCAGGGTAGCAGAGAAAATACCTTGCTGCCCACTCACGCCTGAGCACTATCCAAGGATATCAGGCTGTCTTCTAGTGGACTGTGGATTCCAGAGCCTACCTAGTTTGAGGACAATGTGCTCCCTCTCTGGTGAGTCACCAGGGTCTGGTCAGGGTCTACCAGGCTTTCCCATCCTCCTAGGCTCCCCAGAATGAGCCAACCCATTCCAGTAGACATACCCCATCTCTGGTCAGATGCCTGCTCCCAAGGAGGGGCTCAATCTCCCCATTGTACGACATATGCATGAAATCCAGTCATAGTCAAGTATCTTTACATCAGGGATAAAGGGTCACATTATCTAGGAGGAGGTAGACAACAACCCCACCAATTTTGCAATCCCTCCATCCTAGGGCTGGCTCAACAGACAAGCACAGTGTTCCAGGTTGGGCCATAAGGAGTTCAGGGCAAGTGCCAAGATGAGACAGAGAGCTGAAGTCAGGCTGGGAACTTGGGAAGCTCCTTTGTTTAGAGGAAAACCACCAGAGGGGTTTTTCCCCATGTTCAGGGAAGGGTCAGTTCTAACTGGAGTTCTGTGGGGTATGGGAGAGACTGGAGTGGGGACCACCTGATGAAGCAGGCTCTGACCCCAGAAAGGGTCCACCATGTGCTAAAGTGGGGGTGGGGAAACGTGGGAGGGACAAGTGCTCAAGGAGGCCAAGGTGAGTCTGGCTTTACAACAGGCTCACTTAGCTATCTGACAAGCCCAGTGTGGGTTTGCTTTATCCTGGGGGTGGAAACTCATCAGTACTGCTGAGCTTGGAGATACCATGACAGCTCTGTGAAACGAGCTTCCCAGCCCTGGCTACAGGTCGGAGGCTTTGATGTGCACTGTCTCCTGACCTCTAACATGAGTGTCACCATGAGATCTCTGCTCCGGGTTAATTCCCCATGACCATATAGCTGAGTGGCAGCCTGCAGCCCAGTATACTCAGGCCCACTGGCCTCTTCTGTTTGCTCCCAGCTCTCATCATCTTGGCAGCACCTTGTCCACTAGGACAGTTGTCTCCTGCCCCTGGTTCATCTCCTGACCTAGTCTGATACTTGGAGCATAGCTCCGCTGCCAGCTCCCTGGAAGCAGGAGTAGCACCCAGCATGGTCACCTGCCCAGCACGGTCATGGCCTCGCCTTCGTCACTGCAGTCCAGGAGCTGATCCATGTTGGCATCCAGCACAGCCAGGGCCACCTGCAAGATCACCTTGATGCCCTCATAGAAAAAACAGTCAACAATGACCACGGCACTCTCAAAGGGCATGACGCTGAGGAAGAGGGTCAAGAACCAGGACAGCGAGATGCTGGAGATCACACCCAGCTCCTGCATCTTCTCTGACAGCCGGGGCAGGATGTCTCTCGTGAGCTCTTCAAAGATGCCTTGGTCTACGAGCGCTCCTGAGGAAGGCACAGGAGGCTGAATATGAGCACAGCTCCAGTGGCTTGAGCAGAACCCCTGTAAAATCCCAGAGCCTGGGGTACAGGGCACTACGTGGTTCCTGTCCAACCTCAACCCTGCCAGCTCTGCTTACAGTAGGGCCAGAGGAGTGTGCACATGTAGAAAACAGAAAAGCAGCTTTGTAATCATTCTTTCTATACTTCCAAACTACAGTGTGAAAGAAAGTACTTGTTCCAATATACAGTGGTCCCTTGGCATCCATGCAGTTGTGTCTAGCATTCTCTCAGACACCAACATTTCCTGTGCTTAGGGCAGGGGATGCACAGTAGCTTCTCAGAATATACGCACACCCTCCTGACTGCTGTAATTTACTTCTGGATGATTCATAACACCTACTACAGTGTAATACTATGAAAATCTGTTACATCTAGGGAAGGAGAAGAAGGGATGGATCTGGGTGTGTTCAGTATAGATGGAGTTTCTTCTGTGCATTTCTCGTCAGTGCTTGGCTGAATTCACAGACACAGAACCTATGGATACAGCAGGCCGACTCTCGTGAAATGCTGATTTTACCCTCCTAGAAATAACAGAAGCAAGCAGGGGTGCCATCCACCTCCTGATGATGTGAATATATGCAAAGCTAAAGGACCCCACTGGGGACCCTAGACATCAAACAACAGAGGACAGCCAAGAGCTAAACACAGATATGCTGAAATAGATCAGTAAGCTTATGTCCTTTTAAGGACACAGGTTTTACTGGATGTGAGTGCCTGGACACAGAGTAGACATCACATTCTAGTTCTGACATTTCTATAGCAGAGAGACGGGAAGTAAAAGCTGGGTGGAGCTCTGGGCTCTAGGTGGACTTTGAGAACCCACTGGATGTGTGCTGTCCTTTGACTCTCACTCTGGGCATCCTGGGAAACTCCATTAAGTCTAGGTGGGAGATGAGGCCTGAAGGCAGAGAGCTGGGACTCTGTGCTTGCTTCTCTTCTTTCTGGCATGATCCTTCCTGTTTCTAGTCTGTATGGTGGGAACCTCATGATGGCTTTGAGGTGTAGGGAAGAGTCAGTGGGCACTTCAGGGGACAGACAACCAGGGGAAGGGCAGCCACACCTACGTGGAGCTCCTGAAGAGGTGGAGGCTCAGGCAAGGGGACCCTGGAGACACTCACCCACTACCCTGGTGTTGTAGTAGTCAGGCAGCATGCGCTCGCACAGGGCCACCAGTAGCCAGAAGGCTTCCTCCTCACTGCCATAGAGCAGGAGCACCGAGGTCACGATGTTCATTGCCTGCCAGGCAGAGACAGTGGGGTGTGTCTGTTTTACACTGCTGGCCACAGAGCAAAGTGGTCTGCCCCTTCAGGAAGATCCAAAGCCCAGCAATAACAAACAGTCCCTGACCAACCCTGGGAACTTTGCCAACAGGCCAATTTGCAAGAAATCAATGAGAGAGTAACAGCCAGCAGCTCCATCAAAGTGGGTCAGAAGGCATTAGGAAAACAGGCAGTGACATCAGCTAACACTTCTGAAAGGGCTGGGTCAAGCTGATGTGTGGCCAGAACCCTGTCGTGGGGAGGAGTGCACTTACAACATTAGCTGATAACAAGGAGAAGCTCTGAAGAGGGCAACTTATTTTAAAAATTATTTCAGGCTGATCTGACCTCCATGAGTTGGTAACATCATGCAGAACAAGGGTCTTACAGCAACTGAGTTTTAGGAAACTGGTGTCCTTGAAATCCAGATACAAACAAAGGCCAACAGAAAGCCATCTATTTAGGAAAAGTCCATAGATTCAAAGACAAAAGCCAACAGAAATGTAAATCAAAATGTCAGTGAGACGCGTGTCTGTAAAGCCAGCAAGTGTGAGAGAGGAACTAGACCCCCTATGAACTACTGACTGTAATGTACAGCAGTGCAGAATATGGAAGCTCCTAAGAAGACGAACATAGAACCCATCCAGCAATCAGACCTCTGGGCTCACAGCCAATGACCGGAAGGCAGAGACTGGAACAAGCATTCATACACTGAAGTTCACAGCAGCTTCATGTGCAACAGTCCAATGTTACAAGTAACTCAAGTGTCCATTAGGGGATGGAGAGAAGCTGGTGGTGGTGGGACACATCACTAATCCCAGCACTCGGGAGGCAGAGGCAGGTGGATCTCTGTGAGTTCGAGGCCAGCCTGGTCTACAAGAGCTAGTTCCA
>JAQHUG010000388.1:630625-646370 GCA_028555095.1 Dicrostonyx torquatus | reverse complement strand
CCCCAGCCTCTGATCCTTGTGTAACCTTAACCGCAGCCATTTGATCTTGGTCTCTTGGTCTTCTCTCTTTGTTCCCTGTCCCTCCTCTTCCTCTCTCGCTTTCCCCAACTCTCTCTCCTTTCATGGCCAGATTTATTCTACTGGACCAGTTCAGTCTGGATCTTTCCAGATACCTTTGCTTGTGCTCTCCCTCTTATCTACAATAAATTCTTTCTACCTTACACAGGAGCAGGCACGTCCTCATTTTCTCACTCAGTACGATCACACTCACATGAGATGTGCAGAACAATCAGATTCTGAGGCAGAAGGAGAGTGGGAAAGGGGGAGTGAGAAGTTAGTGTCTGACAGGACAGCTTTGGTGTGGGGAGATGAAATGCTTGGTGCCAATGGCTGCCTACCAGTGTGCATGTACTTGATGCCACTGAACCACACACCTCAGAGCAGCTAAAATGCTATCTTTTGTTTTATGTACGCTTTCCCATACAGACAGAAAAAGACAGCTCTGCTCAGTCTCAGACAAGGAACACAGAGAAGACAACTTACTGTATGGCAAGGGGCTGAGGGGAGCAGTCATCATCATTTTATTCTTTTAAAAAAGAATGTGAATGGGTGTCCATGTGTGGGTGCCTGCGAGCACAGAGCCTGCGCAGGCCAGAGACACTCAGTCTTCTGGAATTGGGGCTACAGGCAATTGTGACTGCTTGAGGTGGGCACTGGGAACGGAACTCAGGTCCTCGAGAAGAGCATCACACTTAACCTCCAGCCATCTCTACAACCCCTTTCAAACAAGCTGGCAAGCAGGCAAACAAAAACCAGTGTCTCACTTAGCTCAGGATGGTCTCAAGCTTCCCACGTAGCTGAGGGTGACCTTGAATTCCTGACCCTCCTGCCTTGATTTCTCAGGAGCTGAGATTATAAACTACTAGGTCTTTGTTTTTTGAGACAAAGTATTGCTTTGTAGCCCAGGGTAACTTTGAACTTGTAGCAACCCCCTTACATCATCTTCCCAAGACTGAGGATCATAGGCACAGGCCATCGTGCCTGGCTAAGCTACAGCTTTTCTGGGTTAGGTTTTTCCTCAGGGTATGGACAGGATCATGTGTGTGTCGGGTCACCACAGGCTCAGACCACCAGCACCTGCCCCTGGGAGACTATGGTGGGAGATATTATCCCTAGGGTCCCCTGCTAAGTCCCATTACCTGGCAGTAGCCAATAGTAGGGTTTCGGAATGCGTAGGCAGTCAGCACTCGCCGAAGAGCAGCGATTCCAAGCTCATTCTGGAAAGCAGGGTGCTCGGGCATGGAGCGGTGGAGGTCTCGCTCAATCTCCTCAGTAGCCAGGCTGTATTTCCCCATGGACTTCTCCACTAGCTCAGTATAGTAGCCAGGATGGGTCACCATCTCATTCCAGGCCCCTGGGGAGACATGGGTGGCAGTTGTCTTTCTTTTCTTTCTCGTAGTTCTTGGCCAACAGTGACAGGGCTGACTGGAGACACAAATGCCCCACGGGAGAAAGAGAACTTGAGATCAGTTGCAGGGTGTGAGGGCAAGTTTCCCTGGGGACCGCTCTAAGAAACTCATATGGCCTGTCTTCTAAAATGCCCCAAGTGGCCAAAGGTATGAATGCTTTCAGAGTTTGTCCCAAGGGAAACCCACCTGTACGGGGTAGGGGGCGGGACGGGGACCTTCCTGCCTTCAATTGTGCTGTCACCCACTGACAACACCTGGGCTAGTATCTGCTGCTCTGGGCTTGAGCCCTTATGTCACTGAGGTCCTTACTTCCAACTCTCTGAGAGAGCTGGCAGCTCTCTTCTGTCTGGCTGACTTCAGGAGGCTGGCTCAGGGACCAGAGGAACTGGCCTAATGCAAGTCTTCCTTTGATGCTAGGATGAACCCAAGGCCTCACACAAGCTCAGGACACGCTCACTCAGTGCATTGTATACAGAAAACTCTGCGGGCTAAGAGTGGCCAAGCCAAGGCTGGGAGCGATACAAACTCACCAGAGAAGAGGAGCCAAAGCTCCCCACGGAGGCTCTCAGGGATACCCTTCAGGACCAGCTCCCGGGTTTTGGCTGTTCGGTACATGCACATGCCCCGCCCATACTCAAAGAAGTGGATGCTCCACGATTCCTCCTTCATCTTCTCCTTGGCCTGAGAGAGGGAACGTGGAGGTGGAGCTGAAGAGAGTCTCAGTGCTGCGGCATTGGTGGCAGGTCTTCCACATCTCAGCAAGGCTAGCAGCCTGCTGTGTGGAGAGCTGCCACAAGCTCAGACTTCAGAGCCATGATGGCAAAACAAGGTATGACTCAGCTTGCCTCCTCCTCCCAGTTTGTCAGCAGCAGAAGGCCGTTCCTGTTAGAGGCCCAGGGTCCCTGAGGAAAAGCACCCCCTCCAACACAGGGCAGGCAAGTCCTGGGTACACCTGACACTGTCTAGTGCAGATCAAGAGGGCAACGCTCAACCCGACAAGTCATGAGGGATGGTGCTGGCCACAAAGGCCTAGCCGAGAGGTGGCTCCAGCCTTCCTCCTGAGGTCTCAACTCAAGCATGAGCTGAAGCGCTGGTGTTCAAGGCTTACCCCTTTGGCGCCAAGGTCCTCCATGGGTGAGTTTTTTTGGAAGACTTTGAGCAGGCCCTGGGAAGCAGTAGGCACCTCTTGTGTATTGAAACTCGGAGGGCTGCTGAGGGGAGAGGATGGGTTGGTGGATGGTTCTGGTGCCTCACGAGGAGTTGGGAGAGACTAGAAAATACAAGAAGGGAAAGTGCCTAACTGAGCTGCCCAAGGGCCTCTGATGTGCACAACCACCCAAAAAGCTGAACAAAGATGTCTCCAAGGGTCAGTAGTGCCAAGCAAGGGTACAGATGGGGCACAGCCCACATTTCCTCTCTGGATGGCTGAAGCCAAAGCCAGCCACACTAGCCAGCTGGGGCCTGTCACAGGCAACTGGATCTTCTTCTTGGTGTTGCCCAGCTCTTCCTGAACTTACGTCCTGTGACATTAAGCATGTAGGAGGCCGGCTCCACATTTTCTGTGTGTGCAGGTCAGAGGACAACCTGTGGGAGTCAGTTCTCTCCTTCCACTGCGTGGATTCCAAGGATTAAACTCGTGTCACCAGGCTTAGCAGCCATCCCATGAGCCCTGAGGGGTTTCTTTCAGAAACAGAAAAGTTCACCCTCAAATTCTTATGGAATTGCAAGGTATCCTGTTTTTGCTTCTGTGTTTTGTTTTTATCCATAGCCCTAGAATATATTAAATTCCATGAAAGTATGAGTTTTTGGTTCTTTTGGTCTTTTTAAATATTTTTAAATTTAATTTTATGTGTATTATGTGTGTCGGTGGGTGCCTGGAGCTGGAGTTACAGGTGGTTGTGAGCTGCCTGATGGGTGCTGGGTACTAAACTCAGGTCCTTTCGGAGAGCAGGGAGTGCTCTTAACGGCAGAGCATCTCTCCAGCCCCCTCCTTTTTGCTGTCTGAGACAGGGTCTCTCTATGTGGTCATGCCTGGAACAGGTTAGCTTTGAACTTGTAGTGATCTTCTTGCATCTGCCTTCCAGGTTCTGGGATTACAAATTGGCTGCCATGCTGAGCATTAGAGCGTGTGTTTTGTCTAAGCGGGTCACAGTCCTATGCACGGTGCCTGGAAGGGCAGCTGGATGCCAGCATCCAGCAGAATGAAACACCACAGCAGATGAAGCCATGATGAGTGCTCGGGAAAGGCTTGACTTGCTCTGGCCCTGTCACTTGAGGTACTGAGTCCTGTGAAGGTGGGGCAGTACCACAACCTTCCTTCCTTCCTTTTTGGTGATGCTGGAGATGGAACCTAGGGCCATGTGCAAGCTATATCCCTAGTCCTTCGTTTTTCAGACAGGGTCTTACCAGTTCTCCGGGCTGGTCTTGAACTTGTGATCTTCCTATCTCAGCCTGTGCAGTGTTAGGATTACAGAGATATTCCACTGTCCTTGCTTCAGGTACCTCTTTGTAGTGGGGTTGTTTTGTTCTCCATAGAACACAGGAACTGTGAGTCACCCTCCAGCATGACACCCACAGCATGCACCACAGGGCTGGGCTCAGGTGAGAGCAGATGAGGGCACTTGGAGGCTCTTCATCTGGATTTGGCCCTTCTGTTCCTTCCTTACCTCTGGGTCTGGGTCCGCAATGCTGGCCTTTGCTCCCCCAGTGTTGCTGCCTAGCTGCTTGGATGGAGTTTTCTGGAGGAAGTCAGAGATCCTCTGAACTAGGAAGTCACGGTCTTTCAGGTTGGCAAACAGAAAGGTCATTTTACTCTTGGTGCTGATAGAGAGAGGGCTGGGCAGGACGCTGGAGCTGTCGGCTTTTTCGACAATGGTCACCTAAGGCAGCGAAAGGATGTTTTGGGGTATCTGTATCTTAGGGTGCAGAACTGGGTATGCTGCATCACAGTGGCCTTAGGGCGCCCTCTCCTGGGCACAGTGCAATGGGGCACTGAGTGGCCCAACTGGATTAGGTTCCTGCCACGACCATTGTGATTCTGTGCAAGACACTTGTGTGTCTAATCTCAGTTTTTCATTTCACAGAAGGGTGAGTACCATGGCCTTGCATGGCCTCTGTGAAGACGACCATGAAAAATGTAAATGCTTAGTACAGTTACTGTCCCTACTGGCTTTTAAAAGACAACCCATAGCTGTGCCCTCCAAAGCATGTGAGCGGCCCCTCAACACGGCCCCTGTACCCAGGGAACACTTTCTGGCAGCTTCTGCAAGGCTTGGCTCTGACTGCAGTTCATAGAAAGAGCATCAAAGGTGCACAGACATGGGGCAGACTTTCAGTCTTCAGTGAGTGCAGCCCAGCTCCAGCAGGGGTCAATGCAACAAGGAAGGCCAGGCAGTCACGCTTGTTACTGACGGTGTCTCTAGGGAGGCAGTGACTGAGCTGTGACCTGGTCTTATCAGGTAAAGAGCTGGGCGAGAGGCAGGACAGAGGGGACAAGCACCACCGTGAGAGGTGCCTGAGACGGAGTGGAGGGTGCAGGAGCTAGAACAGATGGAGCGGAGTGGGCTGTGACTGTATCTAAATGGAGTTTGTGCAGCATTTACATGTGATGAGTAAAAATGTATCTGAATGTGTACACATGCATTCATATGTACATGCCATGTGTGGGACATATATGGGTTTTACATGTGTGAAAGTATGTGGAGAACGTATATGTGATTGTGTATGTGTGCGTGTGTGCAGGTGTGAGTGACTGTATGTATGGCCACATGCAGCCTGTGGTGTATGGAGGCCTCAGAAGGCCAGATGGTATACTGAAGGTTCTAAGAGGTCACAAGATGTAGTTGGGGGTTTCCTGAGCACAGGAAGAAGAGGCTGGAGGAGCCTAGGCAGGGCACCACCAACTCTGCCTGGCATCTCCAATTTTTCTGGCTACACTGGAAGGAGGGATCAGATCCTAAGGGATCAGATGTGGTTGGGACTTTCCTGAGGAGGCCTGGAGCCTACTGTGTCCTAGGTGGTGGTAGCCATGGAGACAGAGATAGACTTGGGAAGGAGTCCTGACAGGACACCACTGTTGCAATGCAAAATCCAGGGAGCAGAACCAAGGGTGACTACCTCTTCCTGGGCAATGGATGGCAGAATGTCACTTAGCAAAGGAAAAGGCATGAGGGATGCCTAGGAGCGGAACCCAAGAGCCCACAGTATGAATCATGGAGCTGCCCTGTGGGCTGCCTGGATGTGCTGTGGGGGATGGGCCAGCCTCCATCCTGACGGACTGGAGAGCTCTATGTAGGCTAGAGATGCTCACCTCCCTCAGAGGTATGATGAGACGGCACGCCTCTTCCTCCTTGCTGGCAAAGCAGATGTAGTTATTGGAGATGAACATCTGGCCGGGGATGTGCAGCTTGTTAAATGGCGTCCACAGGGTGCAGCCTGTGTGGCCATCCAGCCGCTCATCTTTGGGAAGCCGGAACATGGCCCTGTAGCACTCGTTCTTGGCTCGGGCGTCAAGGTCTCTGAGGAAACAAAGTGGGAAGCTGGAGTAGGGCAAGCATTTTCTCAGTTTCACAGTGGATTCCAGATCTCTGGGGCTTTCCAGTGAGCAAGTCATGCCTGGGAATTAGAACTCAAGAAAAAGGATTTCTCTGTGTAACACTTCTGGCTGTCCTGGAATTTGTTTTGTAGACCAGGCTGAGGATACTTCTTGACCCAGAGAAGAGCTAACTCCGCCTTGAAACCCAGACAAGATACCCCAGCAAGGAGCAGAAGAGCTGAATCCAAAATGTCTGATGCCTGTGAATAGTGGCCTGATCTTGCTTGTTCCAGGGTCCACACAGACATATCTTCCTAGTCCCAAGAGAGCTGCTGCTGCTGCTTCTTCTTCTTCTTTTTTTTTTTTTTTTGGTTTTTTGAGACAGGGTTTCCTCTGTAGCTTTGGAGCCTGTCCCAGAACTAGCTCTTGTAGACCAGGCTGGCCTCGAACTCACAGAGATCCTCCCGAGTGCTGGGATTAAAGGTGTGTGCCATCACCACCCGGCTATTTTATGTGCAATGTTATAAAGGTGTCAGATCCCCTGGAACCAGAATTACAGACAGTTGTAAGCTACCGTGTGGGTGCTGGGAATTGAACCTGGGGCCTCTGGAAGAGCAGCCAGTGCTCTTACCCCTGAGCTATCTCATCCAGCCCACCATGAGAGCTTCTTATCTGCCTTGAGCTCCTGGCACTCTAACCAGAGTCTGAGCACACAGTCAGACTCACAGCGTAGGACACTGCCTGCCAAGTTCCAGCGTGGCTTCTTATCTTTCTAGATGGTCACCTTGTCACTCCCATCAGGAGACTGACAACCCTGCACAACATCCTGACCTGGAAGGTGCTTGACAGGCCTACATCTGGTAAAGGGATGTAGCCTAGGAAGTAATCTAACTGAGATGAGGTCTCCAAACACCAGTGTGGAGTCCAGGAGTGCTTACCCTGACTGTGAAGCCCAGAAAACCTCTACAATCTGAGTCAAATGAGTGCGTTTCCCGTGATGCTAAAACCTGAGGCCCAAACAGAAGTGATCTGCAGAACTGGTCACCTTGAGCCATTCTTCAGCCACTCCTAGGGGCAGAATGGCAGTGGCCTCAGCTCTATACGGGGCTTGTCTCCTTTGCTAGCTTTGGGCCTGAGGACACCTGCACACCCAGCACAGGAATGAAGAAGGCTCTGCAACCCCAGCACTCATCCACCAAAGTCTTCCAGTGCGGCCTCCTGGGAATCTTAGCATATCTGACGAGGGTGGCTTACATTCTAGCTCCACTGCTTCCTGGTTGAGGGACGTCTCTTGTCACTCATCCTCCTGATCTGAGACCAAGAGATGGTGAGACTACTCCCTGCACAAGGAGCTTCCTCCCTATGATGGCATTTGTGGCTCTCCCAATATAATACTATCATGGCCTGTCTGTGGCTTCTTTCCCAAGTAGCAGGCCTGGGAGGACATGTGCTGGACACCTGGCAGGGTTAGTGGACCTAGCCCAAGGGAACCATTCTCACTGCTGCGGGATCTTCCCATCCCTCAGGAGGGTGGCATACCGCTTTAGAGCTGAGATGTTCTTATGCGGCCGGATGGGCCTGGGCAGGGCCTTGTCCTCCAGGAAGCCTTCACTGTCCAGCAACTGTCGCATGGCCAGGTTGGCCAGCTGTTCCATGAGCTTGAAGGTCTCACCGATGTTAAGGAACATGGAGAAGAACAGTTCCTGGTCCCGTGTGTCCACACGTATGCTCTCGGGGAAGAGCAGAGTGGCATTCTTCTCTAGGCGTGTGACATCCACCCACTGTACCACCAGGCTCACTGATAACAACAGGGACACACAGCATCCATTACAAGTGGACAAGGTGAGACTCCCGCTCCCTTTCAGTGCTTCCTCTGGATTGTTCCCAAGGACACTATCTACCTCCATCCCTCCATGCCTGAGCCTAGTCATACTAAGTAAGATGTGATCCACGAGGAGGCACCAGCCCATTGGGTTCACGCTGCTCCCAGCCCAACCTTAGTGAATGTTTCCCTGGGTGG
This sequence comes from Dicrostonyx torquatus, assembly GCA_028555095.1. Taxonomy (NCBI): domain Eukaryota; kingdom Metazoa; phylum Chordata; class Mammalia; order Rodentia; family Cricetidae; genus Dicrostonyx; species Dicrostonyx torquatus. The sequence goes on along the minus strand of JAQHUG010000388.1, from coordinate 638,347 downwards.
ATGAGGATGAAAAGGTGCAAACACGCAGAGAACTAGCCAAGACTCTGGCCCCAAGGGGCCTCACTGTGGTAGGAGCTGAATCTCAACATGGTAAGATTGGCACAGAGAAGGATATCAGCCTCCACAGAGGAGACTGGCCACTGCAGTCTCGACATGTAAACAGTTAGGGCAGAAGGAGGTCAAGGAGGGCAGGGAGGGAAGTGGGCTCAGGAACTAGTGCTGACACCTGCCAATCGAGTTAGCGGTAGACCTGGAAGTTCCTTCTGGGGTGACAGCAACAGCGGAGGGACCTGACAGTTACACTGGGATTGCGGCTTGCCTCCTGAGGTCAGGGTATTCTGCAGGGAGACACCTGTAGTAGGTGACAGTGGCCTGTACCTGAGGAGTTACAAGATCTAAAAGCACTTGAGGAAGCTGTGCCACTGAGTACAGCACCGGAAGTGAAAAGCAGGAGGCCTTAGTTACTGCAAAAGCAACAATGGGTGTGGATGCAGAGCTGCCAGGCGCAGGTGTTGCCTGGGTGCGCTCATCACCGGTAGCTAAGGTGGCGCCTAGGTTTGGGGAGACAAAGATCTGGGTATAGAAAGGAAGGGGATGCACTAGGAATGTGGGTGCTTTGGAGAGGCAGTGAATTTAGGGAAGCAAGGATGTAGGGGAGCTGGGTATGGGTGGGGAACTACCCTTACCTTCCTTCCCCAACAGGAAGGAGTAGAAGCACAGGTGGTTGACAGTCAGGTAGAGCCAGCCCTGCCGTGGCACTCGGCCCTTCCAGAAGCTACAGGAGTAGTAGTTGACCAGCTTCTCGCCCTCTGGCATGCCAAACTGCTTCCGCATCTTTAGCTCCGCCTCCTTAAATTTCCCAGGGTCCTCATCCCCCTGGGGCTGCAGGTTCTTGTTCTCTTCTGCAATGATACCCTAGAGGGGACAACAGGGCTTTGGCCACTGCACCTGTTGGAACAGTCCCAGAAAGGGGCAGAGAGGCCAGAAACCCAGAATCCAGGACTTGTTTCGTTAATTAAAAAGTCTAAGCCGGTGGTGGAGGTACATGCCTTTAATCTCAGCACTCAGGAGGCAGAGACAGGCGGATCTCTTTGAGTTCGAGGCCAGCCTGGTCTACAGAGCGAGTTCCAGGACAGGCTCCAAAGCTACACAGAGAAACCCTGTCTGGAAACACCCCCCAACCAAAAAAAAAAAAAAAAAAAAAAAAAGAAAAAGAAAAAAGAAAATTAGGCAGAGTGGTGGTGGTACATGCCTATAATCCCAGCACTTGGGAGGCAGAGGCAGGCAGATTTCTGTGAGTTCGAGGCCAGTCTGGTCTACAGAACGAGTTCCAGGACAGTCTAATCTCCAAACCCCCTCAAACAATTTTTTTGAGGGGGGTGTTGGGGAGTCTCAAACAGTCCAGGCTGACTTCAAATTCTCTATGTAGGCAAACCCAATCCTCAGTCTTACGGCCCAAACACTGAGATTACTGGCATCTGCCACATACTTAGCTTAGGTGGGGCTAGGATCAAACCCAGAGCCTTTTGCATGCTCAGCATGTACTCTGAGCCACATTCCTGGCCCTCAATTTTAAAAACTAGCTTACGAAGGAGTGGGCTTCATTATGACATTTTAAAAAATTTTTGTTTATTTATATTTTATGTATGAGTGTTTTGTATGTATGCCTGCATGTCAGAAGAGAGCATCAGATCCTATTACAGATAGTTATGAGCCACCATGTTGTTGCTGGGAATTGAACTCAGAACCTCTGGAGGAGTAATCAGTGCTCCTAACCTCTGAGCCATCTCTCCAGCCCTGACATTATCTGTTTTTAAAGACTTATTTTCTTATTTGTGTGTGTGTGAATGTTTGCCATGTGTAGCAGTGCCAACGAGGCTAGGAGAGGGTGGTGGATTCCCTGGAGCTGGAGTTCCAGGCGGTTCTTCCCTGCAGGTCCCTTTCCTAGGTTTTGGCTGGTAGCTAACACTCCCTCCCTCTGTGGAGCACCCGGGAGACCTATGAGCAGGGAGCAGAGACTGACAACAGTTCTTCTGCCTTGCCCTCTGACATCCTCACGGGAGTCAGCAGCTCTGACTTCTCTGCTCGGAGTCCTTCCTTACCTGTCAAAATCACAGGGTAGATTTTTAAATGGCTGACTTAGTTGTTTTTTAAATATAGTTATTTAGGCTAAATATCAGGATTAGGTTTCTGCTTGTTATGTGTGTGTGCGTGTGCACGCTGTGTGCACAGGTATGTAAGAACAACTTTGGGGAGTTGGTTCTGCCCTCCCACCCATGCGGGTTCTAGCAGTAGAACTCGGGTTGCCGGGCTTGCACAGCAAGTGACTTTCCCAGCTGCCCCACCTCTCAGGGCCTAGGCTTCTGTCTTAGTTAGGGTTTCTATTGCTGCAACAAAACACCATGACCCAAAAGCAACTTGTGGAGGAAAGGGTTTGTTCAGCTAACACTTCCACACTGCTGTCTATGACCAAAGGAAGTCAGCCCAGGAAGTCAAGCAGGGGAGGAGCCTGGAGGCACGACTGCTGCAGAGACCATGGAGGGGAGCTGCTTACCCTGCTCACCCTGGCTTGCTTACTCTGCTTTTTTATAGAACCTAGGCATGGCACCATCCACCATGGGTTGTCAGCGGGATGCCATGGCCACTCAGCATTTACATGGGTACTGGGGATTTGAACTCCAGTCCTTGTGTTTACAAGGTGAGAACTTTACCTGCTAAGCCACCTATCAGCCTCCCTGTTCAGTTTTGTTTCCTAACTTCCATGGGCTATCCTGTGATCCCCAAAGGCTGCTTGGAGGCCTTATTCTCTTCACAGCACAGCTGTGAGTTGGTGTGGCAGACCCATAAGAGGTGGGACCCAGCAGGAGGTCTTCTGGCCACTGGGGACATGCCTTCATGAGGATACAGGGATCTCTGGGCATGGTGGCAATCAGAAGGCAAGGTAGGCAGATGGCTGTGAGTTTGAAGCTAGTGTAGTCTATATAGTGAGTTCTAGGTTAGCTGAGGTAGTACAGGCACCCTAATTCCCTTCCATGTCTTGGCTGTGAGTTGAGCAGCTTTGCTCGGTAACACATTTGGACCATGATGCACCGTCACAGGGCAAAACCCACCAGAACTGTATATTAAAACAAAAAACAAAATAAAACAAATCCCATAAATCCTTTTAGTTTTATAAGCTGATTATACTTGCTACAGTTAACAAAAAGTGAACTGATGTCCTTTCTTCTCTGAGGTCTGAGTCATTCCAAACGTTAGTGTGACTGTTAGGGCTAGCATTTAAGAGATATTCTATAAGGCTGCCACCATTACTACTACTACTCCCCAAGAGGAGAGTAGCAGCTTGGCTTTGCCTGCTTCCCTGGAGCTGTAAGACAACACAGGTCCTGCCTAGAACCCCAGTGTGTGCACAGAAGGGCTAAGAAACTCGGTCCACTCTGTCCAGGTCTATGGTGTTCCAATGTGATGAATTCACAAGACTTGCTGAAAGCAATTTTGCACTGTCAAACTCTGCACAGCAAGGGTCTGCCTGGGAATCTCAATGCAGCCCAGGCTGGTCTGGAACTCACAAGTTTCTACTTGCCTCCTGAGTGGTGGGATCACAGGTATGTGCTATTATGCTTGGCTTCATAATCATCACTTGGCTATAAAATATTCCATTAAGCATACCACACATGACTTAATAAGTCCCCTGAAGATATTGCACTGAGCAGAATAAGCGCTTAGAAAGTACTGGAAAATGCTTGCAAGATCACTATTTTCAGATTGCAGAGGAAGGAAGAATGTTTGTCTCTTATGGGGCTGGGAGTCACTGCTTCCAGTGCTTGGGCTAATTGAGGCTGTAGAAAGCATAGTAACACATGTCAACCACTCTGCTTCTATGACGACACCACAGGGCACTCTCCAAGAATTGCTGCATAAAAAGCTATGGGCCTTTTTGTTGTTGTTGTTGTTTGTTTTCAAGACAAGGTTTCTCTATATAGCTCTAGCTGTCTACTCACTCTGTAGACCATGCTAGCCTTGAACTCACAGAAATCCACCTGTCTCTGCCTCCCAAGTGCTGGGATTAAAAGTGTGCACCACCACATCTGGCTGGTATGCACCTTTTAACTCTAAGGTTAAAAGATAATGTCTGATGGATCTAGAACTTTCAGTCCATGGCTGCATCACTCTGTTGCTTTGAGACTGTGATGGCACAGTCCACCACGGTGGAGAGTGCATAGCCAAAGAGGTCTGCCCACCTCATGCTGACAAGAAGCAATGGAGAAGGGCCCAGGGTCCCAATACCCCCATTCAAGGGCACCTCTCCATCCGTCTAATTGCCTTCTGTGAGTTTCCACCTCCTAAAGAGTCCAGCAATTTCTACTAAGAACATGGGCTGAAAAACAAAACAATCAACCCATGGCCTTTGGGGTACATCCAAGATCCCAACTAGAACAGTAGAAGTCATTTCCACGGCCCTTTCAACCAATGGATGAGAGGACGCTTCAGTTTCCATCCTGTGAAATGGGAACAAAACCTACAGCAGGCTGTCTAAAGACGAGACAGCTCCGATCTTGGACTCTGCAGGGCATTGGTTCTAGGACCTCCAGAGACACAGAAATCATTGTATGTTTAAGTTTCTTCTATAAAAGGACGGGGTTTCGGTAAAGCCTGTGCCCACCCTCCTGCATGCTTCAGCTCATCTTACAGCGCGGCAGGAAGGCTCTGCTCTGCTGGACTGCTTAGGACAGACTGACAATGGAAGTCTCTGTTCAGCACAGATGTAATTCTTTTTCTCAAGTATTTCTGACTCACAGTCGGAGCCATAAAAGCACAGCCCACAGACACTGAGCATCAACTGTGTGCGGCCACTACCACCCCACAAAGGGAGCGAGGGCTGTTAGGGAGATGTGAGCCTTACGTGTATCTTGCCCTTGACGAAGGTGGTGATGTCTTCCTCGCTGTCGAAGATGGACAATGTCTGAAGCAAGTTGTTTTCCAGCCATTCCCAGTGTTTGGTGATCTCTTTGCGGGAAGAGCCTAGTTGAGTGAGATGAAATCATGAGGTCTCATGACTCACAGTGGAGAGGGGGGGGTCCCAGGTTCTCTATTTGGGGGATCACGGTCTTCAAAACAGATGAACCTTTCCTGTTTAAACTTCCTATTACAACAGAGGCCATAAACACAGAACCCTTCCTCCTCAACACCAAGGGGGACACCCAGCTCTGTATCCCTGTCCTTCTAGAGACAATCTACGTGGCCACAGGCTTGTGAACTCATCCAGCTTTTCTGTCCAGCTGACAGAATCTCTGCAGGGCAGGCATAGAGGTACTGCCCACCTCATCGTCTCCTGCTGGCCTCCCCCCACCACAGTGTCCGTCTCAGCACTGCAGGTCCAGAGGAAGTAGGCGGCCTTGGAGAAGGCAGCGTAGCACTACTCCCAAAGGCTGGGGATTGTCTGCTCCTATCGAGCACTTAGAGGAGCAGCCCTAGGAGGCAAAGGAAGTACTTATACTGGAAAACCTTTCAGAATGGATGACTACAAGGATGGGAGGAGGGAATATCCTATAGTCTTCTCAGCTGTGCTAGGGTGGACCCTGGTGGGAAATGCAACTGTGCCCACACACTATGAACCAGAAGATAGAATGAACCTAGGTATCCTGGGAAAATGCTTCACTTCTGAGCCATATCCCAGCCCTGAAGAAGACACCCTTTTCTTTCTTTCTTTCTTTCTTTTTTTTTAGAAGACACCCTTTTCTAATTGGCAACACTCTTGTTGCTGAGCAGGGGACCCTGACCCCTTCCTGGCTAGGCCTGGTGGTCCCTGCCCCCTCCCACCCTCAGCCCAGCTCACTGCTCTGTTGAAGCCTGGATGGCCTTTTCAAGAGATGGTTTGTCTGCTTCTTATTCAAGCAGCTCACTAACCAGACACAGAATTTCAGAGTGTGGAGCCTCTCTCTTGATGGCCTCCGGGAAGCCGCCCATGGGAAGCTGTGAGCCGGAAGTACTAGACAACTTAGTGAGTCACACGGAACTGCCTCCCTGCAAGCCCCTTTTAGTCCCCCATTTTTGTTCCTGTTTGTCCTTGTCTTTCTCTTACGACCTCCTTCTCCTGGTGCACAGAGGCCAGGGTCTGGTTGATAGAAAGGAATTTCTTTCTGCTTTTTTCTGTTTTGGGCCAAGAACCCACATTCAAATTTAGAAGTTAAACGGACATGACACAACTCTCAGTATCATTTCATTTTCTTTCTTCCTTTTTTCATTTCATTTTCTTAAATTCAGATTTTTTTTTTTTTGAGACAGGGTTTCCTTGTATAGCCCTGGCTGTCAGGCAGGCGACTCACTCAGAAGACCAGACTGTCCTTGAACTCACTGCCTCTGCCTCCTAAGTGCTGGAATTTAAGGTGTGTGCCACCACTGCCCAGATTATTTTTATGTGTGTAAATGTTTTGCCTGCATGTATGTGCACCACTTGTGTGCCCCCAGAGGTCAGCAAAAGGGGTTGGTTCTCCTGGAATTAGAGTTTTAGATGGTTGTGGGCCACCACGTGGGTGCTGGAAACCAAACGGGGTCCTCTTCCAGAGTGGCAGGTGCTCTAAGCACAGAGCCATCTCATCAGCCCTCAGGATCATTTTCTTTTACACACACATTCCCAGCAACCTTAGGTGGATGAAACTGCCATTCTGTCTGTCTGCGTCTGTTCACATTTTGGTTATAAATGTTTATATGTACGTTCAGTTAAGAGAAACTCATTTATTTAAAATTAAGAACACAAACTCCACCATCTCTGTCAGGTACCGGGGATAAAAGAATGCCGTAGCTAATGAGATTACTGAGTGTCACTGTTTTCAGAATTGTGCAGGGATCTCACTTCTCGGACCCCTTGGAGACGCCTTACTGTGTGATGCTGAGGCACAGAGAGTTTCAGCACGTTAACCAGAGCCACCCAGCAAGCCCAGGCTGCCTGGTCTAGCCTGCTCTCATCCTCAGGAGCTCCTATCTGTCCAGGCAGACTTCCATGTAAAAGCAGTGGGGCAGCCAGGTCAAGCCCAGAGGAGCAGGAAGAGGTGTGTGGGTCTGAGGAAGCTGCAGAGGTGACATCTAGGTGAGTACTCAGCACAGCAAAAGGGACACTGTGCAGAAGCCAGCAGAGAGCTGGTGGGAAACCACAGGTTCTGCGGGCCTGCTGCTGCATACCAGGGCATGGCTGGGGAGGAGTCTGGGAATGGCGGTGGGCAGATGCTGGACATCTGAATACCAAGGGGAGTGACTGGGATTCTCTAGGCAGGCTCCAGCAGGACAGCTGGTGTTGGCAAGCTGCTTCTGAGACAGTAGGGGGAGGAAGGCACAGGTGAGACCAGGGCAGGGATAGCATCTGGTGTGAGAGAGCCAAGGACTAGGGTTCTGAAGCATGGCCAGGATTTTTCTTAGTACCAGGCCCCACTGTACTGAAGAACTGTTGTCCCTCCCCACTCTCATCTCTGCTACCCTGCCGCTGCCCCTGGTGCCATGGCCTTTTTCCGTATGCTCCCTGAGAAAGGACACATTGAGCAGAGATGATGTTCTTCAAGGTCCATGTTAAGTAACTGTTGGGCGGGAAGATGGCTCAGTGGGAAAGAGCATTAGGTATACAAGCTGAATGGCCTGAGGTTGACCCCTGAACTCGTGGAAAGAGCAGGATTGGATGGCCTGCATCTGTGATCCTAGCACTCCTTCAGAGAGGCACAGACAGAGACAGACAAA
>JAQHUG010000388.1:572390-629340 GCA_028555095.1 Dicrostonyx torquatus | reverse complement strand
CTGACCTTGAACTTGCTATAGGGCCAAGAATGACAGAATTTCTGAACCTCTCAAGGGCCGGGATTATAGGTGTGCACCACTATGCCTGCTTTGTGTGCTGTTGGGGACCAAATGCAGGGATTCATGAGGCTAGACAAGCACTCACCAAGCTGTACCCTTAGCTTCTATTTATTTAAGATAGAGGCTTACTAAATCGCCCAAGCTGGTCTCAAATTCATGATCCTCATATCAGAGCCGGAGATTATGGGCATGTACTACCACAGCTGGCTGAAGTCCACAAACTTTACAGACCTGTTATCTTTTCCCAGGCCACCAAAAAATACCAATAACAGCATGGCTGGTAACCAGAGAGGTATTGGCTGATACAGGACCAGGTGTCTTGGGCGTGAACTGTAACTCTGTGTAATGCTATCAGAGCCCACAGGGTACTTGATTGCTTTGGACCATGCATAGTTTTCTCATCTTCAAAACAGAAGACTAAAGTACCTGTGAGGAGGTTCAGGTGAGTGCCTGCCACTAGGAAGTGGTATCTGAACACTTAAGCCTCTTCAGCATGACCGGCACACACTAGCCATTCTGCACAGGCATAGGTGGGCTCAACTCATCCATCTAATCTAAGCACAGCAGCTACAGTAGAATCCTAGTGGATATATGCTACAAGGTCCTGCAAACACTGAATTAGAGGCAACTCAACCATTATTCCAAGCTAAATGCAAGGTGGTGGTCTCAATGTTTCACCAGTCTACCAATATATGGCTTTCTCTCGTGTGTTTTTCTATTTAAAGATGCTTTGAAAAGAACTGGATGGATAGCATTGGGGTTCATTCTTGGGCAAGCTTCTCCAAGGCCCTCTTTCTATGAGGGGTACCCCAGTCTTCCTCAAGCTTCTCTGAGACCCTTTCTGTGAGGGGCACCCCAACCTTTCCCAAGCTTCTGAGGCCCTCTTTCTGTGAGGGGTACCCCAATGTTCCCCAAGCTTCTGAGGTTCTTTATGTGAGGGGCACCCAGTCTTCCTGAACCGAGGAGAGGAAGCCCTGCCCTAGCACTCTCCATGGGCTCATCCTTATCAGTGAAATCGACACAGAGCAGAAAGATGGGGAAGCATGTTACCCTACAGGGAGTGCATGCATGTTTCAGTAGAGAGCCAAAATAAGAAGGCCAAGAGCCGTCCTGAGCCACCTCAGCTGGGGACCCAGGCCATCCTTAACACACGTGTAAGAGCATCAAAATGCTAGCTGTGCCAACGAGGAGGCTACAGGTCTGCAAATGCCGAATCTTCCAGCTATGAGGCCCAGCTGTAGCTCCCTTGAGACAAGGTGGAAGAGAACATGGACTCTAGTAAGGCCCAAGCCTAAGCTCCCAGGAGCTCCTCTGAGGGGCATCGTGAGGCTCTTGGTAGACATCATCCCACAAGAATGCAGGTTTCCTGTCCCCTCTTTCCCAGTGTGACCTCATGACTCAGGGCACTTACCACATGCCACTGTCCAATAGACCTGTGAGTCCTGGGTTTGGTGCAGGATGCGGTAAGGGGCCACTCGGGCACTGGAGTCCAGGACCACATCCAGGGTGCCCACGAGAAGACCTATGGGCAGGGCAGAGAGAGGTGAAGGTGAGAGCCCTGGGGGCCAATCCTGGCCCAAGACAGGAAGGCCTAGACTCGGCAGGGCTGCACAGCCAGACTTCTTACTCCTCACAGGCTTCCTGCCAGAGAATCTTAAAACTTCCCCTCCTGTTTCTGCTGCAAGCATCTGTTATTTTTTGGCTCAGAAACACTGCCGCAGAGGACTTTTGACCCAGGCCTTCACTATCCAGCCATAGCTGGTCTGGAACTTACTAAGTAGATCAAGCTGGCCTTGAACTCATAAAGATCTGTCTGCCTCTGTTTCCCAAGTGCTGGGGTTAAAGGTTTGTGTTGACCATGCCGGGCTGCGGCAGATGCTTAACAGGGCTCAAAGCTCAAACCATTCTGGGAGGCTCTTTTGCAGGAAAATACAAAATATAGGTTTTATTTATTTATAGACAGGATCTCAAGAATCCCAGGCTGGCCTCGAACTTGGTAGCAAGGATGACTGACCTGATCCTCCTGCCCTAACCCTCCCTTGTGTTGGCCTTATACAAATGTGCCACTATGCCTGCTTCATGTAATGCTGGGGGTGGACCCCGGGCTTTGGTGCATGCTAAGAGGCACTCTGCCAACTGAGATATATCTTCAGCCTCCTTAACACCTAATTTGGTGTTAAGACAAACACTTAATTTTTAATAACTTTTTAAAAATGTGCTTTGCTGTTTTGCCATGGGTTATTGGGTCCCCTGAAACTGGAATTACAAACAGCTGTGAGCTGCCATATGGGTGCTGGGAATTGATCCCAGGTCCTCTGAAAGAACAGTTAATGCTCTTAACCATTGAGCCATCTCTTCCGCCCCAACATTTCTGTGTGTGTGTGTGTGTGTGTGTGTGTGTGTGTGTGTGTGTATCAAACCCAGGGTTTACACATGCTAGGCAGGCATCCTAGCACTGACCTGCAACTGCAGCAAATATTTTCTTAAAAACGAGGAAAACATGTTACAAAGAAAAACAACTAAGAAAAATACCACAGATATCACAAAGTCCAGGAAAAGAGCAGTCTTGTTGTTTGCTTTTTTGAGACAGGGTCTGTGTCATTCAGGCTAGCCTTGAACCCGTGATCCTCCCACCTTTGCTTTATGAGTTCTGGGATCACCAGTGGGTCACTATACCTGGCTTACATATTTATCTTTTATAATTTATTTTTTATCACTACTGCATAGGGACACGTGTGCCATGGCACACACAAGGAGGTCGGAGAACAACTTGCAGAAGGTGTTTTTCTCCCGCTACCAGGGTCTGGGGATGAAACTCAAGTCTCCAGGCCTCCTTGGCAAGCACGGTTATCCTCTGAGTCAACTTGCTGGCCCTAACTGCCAGATCTCCCAAGAATACCCCTTCCCTCCAGCAGTTCCTCTCAGAGCAAGGACAATGTAACAGTTTCCATATCAAACCTGGGGACAACAGGGCCCTTCTACTCCACACTTGTCATCATACTTGGCAATTCTGGAAGGCTTGGGCAGCCTTCAAAGTCACGGCTGAACGGGACACTTTTTAGAATCCATCAGCTTTTGAAAGACAATTGTTTTTTCTGAAAGTGAAGCATTTCAGGGCATTTCAAGTTCTCCTTCTTACATACCCTTTGGCCTGATGACACACTTTGTGGCAGTGCTCTTTGTCAATGTCATCATTTCCTGGCATTTTGGCAGAAAACCCCTATCTTCTCCACTGCCCGTCTGATCTACTCTTCTTGATTACTTAAATAACGAAGTAATCAAAAAACCCTGCCATTTGTTCCTGTTTGAAACTGACTTCTCCCTTTTCAAGGAACTGCTGCCTCTGGTGAGGTCTGAGAATTCGCTGCTGCTGACTTCTTGGTGTGCAAAACAATTCCTATTGGTTTTACTATTCATCTTTAAACTGGTTTGTTACCAGTTTTCATCTGACCCCTTCCATCTTTAATAAATGGTTACAAAACAGACACATCCAAACAGATGATTTCTCATTTGTTTCACTGAAATGTTAAAATGGAAAAAAAAAAAGCCATTCTAATTGCAGTTAGGGATGGGGGAGACGACTCAGTCAATAAAATACCTACAATGCAGGCAGGAGGACCTGAGCTTTGATCCCTAGCACCCGCATAACGATGGCAGTGGGAGCTTGTGCCTGCAGCTTTAGTGCTGGGCATTGCCCAGCAAACTGACAGTAAACACAAGGAGGAGGAGAGCCAGAGCAGAAGACCCCCACGTCAACTTCTGGGCTCGGCACACTTGCACCCCCCGCGACACACACACAGTATATAAACCGCAGCCAAATGGCGCACACCTTTAATCCTAACACTCAGGAAGCAGAGGCCGGCTGGTCTCTATGAGTTTAAGACTAGCCTGGTCTACGTGACAAGTTCCAGGCCTGCCAAAGCTAAACAGTGAGAATCTCAAAAGCAAAAGATAAAAAGACACATCCAAGCCTTTGTAGCCGTTGGAGTAAACTTTTCAGTGTCCATGCTGAGGCTTTTCTTTCGGTCCTGGGAGCATTCTTTTACAGTCTCTTGATAAATTACTGGTATGGCCACACTGTAGGACCTGACACCTTTAACCTGCTGACCACCTCTTCACACCCACTCTGTAAGAATTCAGAAGTCCAGGCTGGCAAGTTATTATTATTTTTAAGAGTTATTTCCTTTCTTTTGTTTCTTGGAGACAGGGTTTCTCATGCTGATGTCCTGGAACTCACTTTGCAGACTAGGCTGCCTCAAACTCATTGACCCACCAGCCTCTGTCTCCCATGTACCACATAGGAGGCTTATTTCATCCTTTTTTCTGCATATGAGTGTGGCATCTGCATGTATGTCTGATGGAGGCCAGAAGAGGGTATTGGATCCTCTAGAACTGGAATTACTGATGGCTGTGAGCCACCATGTGGATGCTGGGATTTGAACCTGGGTCCTGCAGCCCTTAACCCCTGAGCCATCTCTCCAGCCCAGGCTGGCAGCTTTTGAAAAGAGACTTGAACAAATCGGCACTACTGATGGATCTCTCTTAGGGAGACAGTAGTCAGGAGTCTGTGACATCTGTGATGACATAATAGCCACGACAGGTACAGGGGGCTACTGCACAAATCTCGCTCAGTGGGATCTGGAGGAGTTCACAGAATGGCTGGGGCAATGTTCTGGAAGCTCAGTCTTGGGGGACACAGACAGATGAATGATGTAACCAAAGTGACTTATCATAGGGTGCCCTGTGTTCCTCAGTGGCCTTGTGGTAGCTTCCAGGGTTGGTCATTGGGCTGTCCAGGACCGCTGCTACCTGTCTGTAAACAATGGGTCCTGGACGCAGGTCCAGTACCACCTCCAGGATTCTCCAGGCCCTTTTGAAAGAAGCCTGTGGAAAAGAACATTGAGTTTTCTTGGAAAAGGTACAGTTCCTTCCACATTAAGAAGTGTGGCTCATGAGAGCCTGGCAGCTGATGGCACCTATGAGAAGCTGCATCTGGCAGGACTGGCAGCTGCCACACTGAAAATCGGGGCCTTTCACAGAAAATTCGCTTTATAAACAGAAGGATCTGGCACCCAGAAGGGTCCACTGGAGTCTCCTGAAGGGCCAGACCTCTTCCTGTAATACTTGACGGGCCCTCGAGCACAAGGGGCTTTGAATAAAACCTGCTCAGTAGATTCTCACAATCCCACATGTCACACAACGTCAGAGGCTTCCACTCCAACTGCTTCTGTGTGATGGTGGTGCCCAGACACCCAAGGGGCATCTGGGCTATCTCGGGGGAGACTTCATAGATACTGATAAATATGCAAAAACAAGCCTGGGGTCAGGAGCTCTGATGGCACCAAGTGAAGAGAAGCCGGAGGAAGAGGAACAGAGGTCAGGGCATCTTTGATCTTCATAAAGAGACAATTCTTCAGCGAATTGGGAGTAATGAAGCGGGCAAAAGAATGTGTGTTTATGCCACTTGGTCCCTCAGAGGCACTTGGAGAAATCGAGGCAGAGGGCAGGCTGGGGGATTCTGCACGCTAAGTCCCTCTGCAGGAGTGTGCACACGTCTCCCGGGGACCACTGCTGCCCTCCCCGTGCTTCCCGTCCCGGGACGATCCTTCCTGCCCGCCCGCAGGCCCCTCGCGCCACTGCGCGTGCCCGCTGGCCGCGTCCTGCTGCCCCGCCAGGCCCGGTGCGCACAGGCCCGGCCGCCCGCGCCCCGCTCACCCGTGAGGCCGCCGCCCTTGCCATGGCCCCGGCGCCGCTGCAGCACAAAGAAGGGGTTGGCCCGCTCCGTCACCCACAGCGCGTTGGCCACCAGCACCTCCTCCGGCCCGAGCCACATCGCGGGGCCGCTCGCACCGGGCCAGGGCCCGCGAGGCGGAAGCGCGCGCCGCCGTCGCTGCGCCCGAGCCGAGCCGAGCGGAGCCGAGCGGCCGGGGCGGGGTCGAGACGCCGTCCCGGAGGATGGCGCCCTCTGACGGCCATGCTCGCAGTCCCGCCCAGCCCCGCCACCTCTGTCCAGTTGGTGAGAGAATCACTTGCTCTTGACCGACTGTAAAGCCCAGGCGCATTGCAAACAGCGTCTGGAGAAGGGTTAGCAGCTCCCGGTCAACCTCGGCATTCTGAAGCCTAAGTCTAAGGTTGGAATCTTCAAGATTCCAGTTGTCAGGAAGCTCTGAGGCAGCTGGTGTCCTTGAAAATAAATGCTCTCACCCCATCTGACAGATGGATAGGGGTGGCCTGGAGGCTGGAGTCACCATTGGGCACATTTTTGCATAAGCCAGCCGCACTATGGTCTAGGAGCGCAGAGCCCTGCTCTTCCCTCTCCTGGCCGGAAGGCGGCAATCATTCACAGTACAAGTCCACCTTCAGATCCCTGTCCAGGGCTCCTGTCACTGAATCACAAGGCAAAATTAGCGACTGCGGGTTCTTTCAAGTAGAGCCCGGTGAAGCAGTTAGGAACAAGACAGTTTTTGATTCAAAGTGGCTCTTGCTTCCGCCTGGACAACAGGTGTGAAACATAATTACTTTGGTAAAGCCTAGGGAGACAGCTGTAGGAGATGTCCCATGTCACCTGGATGTGGCAGGAGGGTGAAAAGAAGGAAGGTAGACTCATTCTGGGAGGTTTGAACTAATTTTAGGGTCTTCGACGAAACAGGGTTTCTAATATCTATATTTTAGGCTAACTTCAAACTCTATGTGTAGTTGTGGATGATCTCAGACTCTTTGAACCCTCTGCCTCAGTCATCCCTGTTGCTAGAATTAGAGGCATGCATCACCAGGCCTGGCTTATGTGGTGCTGGGGATATAATTTGAGAACTCTATACATGCTAGGCCAGCATGCTGAACTGCATCGGCAGCCCTTTGAGTTGGGTTGTCATTGGCATTCAAGGGTCTTAGGTGCGGTAGATGTAATGGGTGACAGGCAGTGTGAATTCTGAAACGCAGCTTGTGACTCCGTCAGCTTTCAAGCTATGGGGACTGGTTTTTCTTAAGACTGTGAAGTACAATATACTCCGGTTTAACGTGACACAGTCCACAGCAGTCAACCAGCCTGTCTATCAGATCATATCACTACGTGGGGGCGTGAATATGATATGCGCGTGTGGAAACAATGAAACTCATCACCTTGCACATATTAGATGTGTACACTATCATGCCAGTGTGTTCTAATAACAGGAAAGAGGAGTTTTGGAAGCGTAAACTGAAGCCACTGTGCTTTCTGGAGACTTCTACACCCAAGAGTTCAGAAATAAGCCAGGCATGGTGGCACATACCTTTACCCCAGGACTTGAGAGGCAGAGGCAGGTGTATCTCTGTGAGTCCGAGACCAGCCTGGTCTACATAGCAAATTCCAGGACATCCAAGGCTGCATAGAGAGATCCTGTCTCAAAAGAATAAAAAATAAAATAAAAATAAAAAACAAAAACAATTTGCAAGTAGGGGGTTGGAGAGATGGCTTAGTAAAAGGTGGGAGTCCAGCCTCAGAGGATCTGAACCCTCTTCTGGCTGTTATAGCAACAGCAACACACAACACACACATGAACAATGTACTTTTGAGCATGTGTTCTTATGTGCATGCACACACACACTCACACAGAAATAAATCTATACAATTTTTAATAATAAAGAACTTGGAAGTAATTGAGGACCTGAGTTTGTTCCCAGAATCTGCATGGTAGGAGAGAATTAGCTCCTGCAAGTTGTCCTCTGACTTCCACATAAACAAACAAATAAATGCAATTTCAAAATAATTTGAAAGTACTTGTTATCACTCTGCAGTGCAGTAAAGGGTTTTCTATCCTTATTTCCGAAGTTGTCATGAGATCCCCAAGACTGAAATGCCCATCAACTGATGGATAAAATGTGGTGTATCCCTCCATGCAATATTCAGCTGTAAGATAAAAGCCACTGGCATGGATGGATCTTGGACATCTGAGGCGACCGCTGGCACTGCCTTTATTGCCGCTGCTCTAACACGCTTCTAGGTACTGCTGCTGACTAAGAGACCAATCTGTAAGGACTATTCCCCTTTTTCTTTTTTCTGAGACTGGATTTCTCTGTGTAACAGTCCTGGAACTCACTTTGTAGACCAGCCTGACCTCAAACTCACATAGATCTGCCTCTGCCTCCTCCCGAGTGCTAGGGTTAAACACGTGTGCCATTATGGCCTGCACTTAATATATGCTATGAAATATATTAAAAGGGCTATGTCTTTGTTCTCTTTATTTTCTGTGATTTGATAGTCTATAAAATTTACCTCATTAATGCAAATGCAAAATTCAGATTTGATGGAGTCACAGGATTTAGCAGCCAGCAAGATTATCTAATTCCAGAACGTTATCATCATTCCAAACGGAACACCTGCAGTCCCCACCTTCTCTTAGTGACCTCTAATCTGCCTTTATGATCTTCCTCTTCTGGGTGTTAGTGTAAATGGAATAATCTGTCCCATTGTGTCTGTCCTCTTCGCTTACTATCACACATCCAAAATCCATCCGTGTTGTAGCATGTCAGTGGCATTATTTTATGGCTGAATATTGCATGGCAGGGATATTCACATTTTGTTTACCCATCAGTTCATGGGTGTTTCAGTTTTCTGGATCTTAATAATACTATCATAAGCACTGTGTATGTCTGTTAAAAGATTTTTACTTCTCTGTGTGTGTTTGAGTATGTGGCATGTTTGTGTGCAGGTGTGCATGACCTTGCATATGTGTGTGGAAGCCACAGGAGGGCACTGGGTCTTCTCTAAATTCTCTACCTAGTTCTTTGAGGCAGGGTCTTTCCTTGAACCTGAGGCTTCTATTTTCTCAGCTAGGCTGGACATCAGAAGTCCCACTGATCCTCTTGTCTCTGGTCCCTCAAGTTGGGGGTACAAGTGTGCTCAGTGTGCATGTCTTACATGAGATCTGTAATCCAATCCCCATGAACAGCAAATGCTCTTACTGCTGAGCCATCTCTCCAGCCCCTGTGTACAAGTTCTGGATGAGCCGTGCCTTGGTGGTGAGCGCCTTTAATCCCAGCACTCGGGAGGCAAAGGCAGGAGGATCTCTGTGAGTTCAAGGCCAGCCTGGTCTATAAGACCTAGTTCCAGGACAGGCTCCAAAAGCTACAGAGAAACCCTGTCTTGAAAAACAAAACAAAACAAAAGTATCTTTTGGGTATTATGAGAACCAATAAGGTACTTAAGAGCCATACTCTTTCTTCCTTTCTTTTTCTTCTTCCTTCTCTTGGCTCCCTTCTCCTCCTCCTTTTTGAGATAGCATCTCTCAGTGTAGCCCTGTCTATTCACCCTTTGACCAGGCTGGTCTTGAACTCACACAGATCCATCCATCTCTGCTTCCTGAGTGCTGGAATTAGAGGTGTGTACCACTACACCCAGCCTTGACTTTTTTCTTTGTATTTAAAAAGTCTAGATTTTACTTATTTTATGTGTGTGAGTGTTCTGCTCACATGTCTGTACACCATCTGTGTGCCTAGTACCTTCAGAGGCCAGAAGAGGTAGTTGGATCCCCTGAAGTTACGGGTGTTGGGAATTGAACTGGGTTTTCTGGGAGAGCAGTTGGCACTCTTAACCACTGAGCTGTCTACCCATCCCGGATAGACAGGCTTCTGAGCAACCACTGAACCCTTTTCAAAGCAGCAGTAGTAGCTGGTGTTCTTGCAGTGTGTCGGAGTTCGTGTGCCATGGTTCAACACCCGTCTAGCCACTTCTTGAGTGTATGAGGTCACTGTAGTTTGGATTTTTATTTCCTACCATATCCTTTAGCCAGTCAATGTTCTGTCACCTGCAACCACTGAGAGCATTCCACGTGACACAAACAGGTTTCTCAATAGGTTTTTATTGAAATGGTTATATTAGCAAATTCGACACGTACAGGTGCACACTATTGGCATAGAGGTACATGCCAGACAATTTCACTACTTAATATACTTACATCAACCATGTGGACCTAGGAATTGTGCTGCCCGTGTCCAGGGGTTGACAGATGTGATTGTCAAGAAATCAGTTCACATTGTACTTGCAGGTGTCTGTGTTCTTGACAGGGTAACCCCCTACAGTGAGTCCTGAATTAAGCTAACGAGCAATTCTGCTCCTTGAGTCCTTGATGTGTGCTCTTTCTGGCACAAGGTATCCACTGGCGAAAGAAATTCAAGTGCATAGTTTTCCTATTATCCCTCAAGGTGCCCCACCTTGCCATCTGCCTTAGCTATATTCCCAGCTTCCTCACTTCAAGTTACCTGTGCTAACATTAGAAAAATAGTTTTGTACGCTATCCTCTGAGGTGTTGTGCATAGTCAGCAGGAACCTGGAATGAGTGGGGCTCTTCGAGTAACCCAGATATGAAAGGGGTGACGTCAGTGTTTTCTACGAATATAAAAGCTACAGAGAGTCAGAATCAGCTGTGAAACATGGGGCCTAGGACCGAAACCGATGACTCTTCTTTTGCAGGTGCAGCACGTGACTATGAGACAATGTTTTTCTCCACCCCACACCCACATCATTTCTCAGCTTGGACTCCCTTCTGTTTCTGTAAACAACACTGGTTCGGCGTCCTCGGAAGAGGTATGGTCACTCAAGAGTCCATCTCACTTTCCATGCTGGGCAGATGATACCAGATTCTATCCTAAGCATCAGCCAGTCAAGTGAGCTGTCTTCTAGCTGGGTCAGCAAGCCAGCCAGGGCTGTGTCCTTGTGGCTGCTCCCAAAAGGTCTAGGTGTGGAAGCAGGCCATATCTAGTAGCTGAGGCATAAAGCACGAGTGGCAGCTGGCAGATGTAGATTGCTTACCTGAAGGGAAAAATATGGCTTGGGATGTCACATTTTACCCAACCCTCCTACGTTTTTCAGAACAAATATTTTGGTTCAATGCCTTCCGGTCATCGGAAAAGTCCTTTAATATCATAATGCAAATATATTTAGACTTAATTGGTAATTCCAAAAGCAGTTTAGAATTCATGTCATGTTGGGTTCACTCTGTAAAAATGCAGGACAATGTTAACAGTTCCAGTGGCTGGAACAAGGTGTGCAGAATCAGGTGAGGCTCACTGATAGGGAGAGGAATCTGACAAAAGGCCACGGCAGGCTTGCGGGTGGCCATCGTGTCCCTTCCCCATGCATGCACCTGACCAGCAAGTGGAGTGGAGTGGAGGGGATTGGAGAGGAATGAGTCACATCAGCATCAAGTGTTCCAGGGGCGCTGGTAAGTGGAGGGGACGGAGGCCTGCTGCAGAGGGAGGGGACTGCTTGGCAGTTGCACCTTTCCTCAGGAGGGCCTGAGGACAGTTTGTACAGGCGCTAACTGCTGAGTGAGGCCTCCAGCTCCAGCTCCAGCCATCGCCAAGGCTTCTGAGAAAGATCACTCTTTCAGGCTGTGAAGGGGGATCTGGGACATCTCAGTCCTGTCTAAAAGAGTCAATAGGAGAAAACTGAGTGATCCTGGGGCAGAGGCCCTAGTTACTCTGGCGGCAATGAATCCCCCAGAAAGTTCAGTACTTGGGTTGTACAAAGCTTTAAGGCTATTCTGCTTTTTGCCATACATTTCTTATTTTTTTTCCAAGTCAGAGTGAAGAAAACAGGAAAAAAGTCTAAGCCTTGGGAGGACTGCAGGAAGGTAACCAAGGGGCTGGGCAGCCTCCACGGGGCTCTTAGAACCATATCTGTAATGCTGAAACGTCACCCTTTGAGCAGCTGAGGCTGACAGCTCTCTCTGCCTCGATGGTCACTGTAGGCTGGTGCAGTCACAGCTCTGGAAGACACAGGTGACTACTTTTATTCCAGGCTGGCTGGGGCCCACCTGGCCTGTCCTCATCAAAGGTCAGTTCTCTGGGATCGTTGATAAAGAAGGGTGGAACTACAGGTCTGCCAGAGCCCTTAAGGAGTTCCTTGGCTACAAGGTATCCTCCTGACCACTAACTTCAGCCCCTGCCACCTAGGCTCAGCAGGTTGGTGTGACTTGTAAATACTGTGATCTGAAGAGGGCCAAAGGCCCAGCTTGTCGGAGACAAGGAGTCTGCAAGAGCAGCTCTCTATTGGCTTTGCTTTTCCTGCTGTTTCCAGATACACTCAGGCCAATAGCTCTGACAATACTTAGACACAGGCATCTTAGTCCCCAACACTCCTTTTGGTCCTTTTCTGAAGTCACAATACTTACAGCTAGTAAGGTGTTTTTCCAGTCTGGCAGTAACCTCAACTACACTCAAGCATTTTCTACACACCTCATTTTCTAGACAGGTTAACTGGGGGTTGTGCCAAAGTTTTAGAATGATGTACCCACAGGGCCCAAACAAGGCAGCATGCCACACGCTGTTGGTAAGCCATGGCCCTCGTGTGGATCTGGACGGAAAGGCACTTGTTTTAAGCTGTGGGTGTCAGGACAGTTGGCCTGGGATAACGATTCCTTGTTCTCACCTCCTCTCCCTTGGAGAGGGGTCAAGTCTGAGTTTAATTATACAGATGTCCCATTCGCCCACCTTTCCTGAATGGGGAGATTATGCACAATCACTTTTCTACATTAGTGTCTCCAGTAGCTTTTTCTTTTTCCAGACATACCAATCAATGTTCCCTAGCCCAGTTTCTCTCTGGCTGACACCACCATCGAAATTGAGGGTCCACCTCTGCCAGAGTAAGTGTATGTACCTAGTGCACAAACTTCTGCACAGGATGGTGGAGGGGAAGATGCAGCACTTCCCAGGGACTGTGATCATATAAAGACTATGTCAGGGCTGGCTTTTAGGGGCTCTCCTGGACACTACCAACATTCACCCAATCACTGAGATTAGAAATCTGGCTTCAGGACAGGTGATAGTGGTACACGCCTTTAGTCCCAGCACTCAAAAGGCAGAGGCAGATGGATATATATGAGTTTGAGCTCAGCCTAGTCTTTAGAGCTAGTTCTAAGACAGCCAAGGATACACAAAGAACTCTGTCTTGGAGGGAAAAAAAGGGAGGAAATAAACAAATCTGACTTCCACTTCTATCTCATAGCCCCCTCATTTTCTTACATTTAGTCAGCTCAGTCTGGGGTCCCTCGGTTCTAAGCCAACTGCTAGGATGTCTGCCTTTTGCCTCTCACACAGCCTACTGTTTATATTGCTCTTTTTCCAAGCAAAGTTCTGAAGCATCTCCTGCTCCAGAAGGGGAGCTACTTCAACCCAAGAACCTTGCCTTCCTCCTGTTCGTCCTCAGGGCCCTTCCCCCAGATGCAGTAGGCACCCTCCACCTGTGCCCTGGCAACTGTCTCCTAGAGGCTCGCCCCCCATCTCACACCTGTGCCCTGGCAACTGTCTCCTAGAGACTCACCCCATGTCACTGCTCTCACTCTGCAGACTGTTGCCGACATTCCAGGTTTCAGGACACTCAGACACGCACAAGCACTGAGGTGTCTGACCACTGAGATGCACCCTCACCCTCCAAGTCTTCCTGACTATCAATTCACCTCAACTCCAAGTGTACGAGTCACACAAGGAGGACTTTATAAAAAGTGTCAACAGCCTGGGCCTGGTGGCGCATGCCTTTAAACCCAGCACTCAGGAGGCAGAGGCTGGAGGATTCTGAATTCGAGTTCAAGTCCATTTAATCTACAGAGTGAGAACTAGGACAGCTGTCAGCCAGGGCTACACAGAGAAACCCTGTCTCCAAAGAAACAACAAAGAAAAGACCTAAAAATAAAATAAAAAAGACTGCTGACAGACTACCTCCATAGTCCTACCTCACCTTCCAAAGGCCACAGTCTTAGATTCCGCAGTCTGCAGCCTCCTCTCTTGACATTCATGAGCAGTGACCCCTTGTCAGGAGGAACCCTGATGTGAAATCAGCCTTGTTTTCTTGTAGCAGAACAAGGTGCCCTACAGTAAAGGTTAACAGCAAATGAACATGTGGATTTTTTCCCTTAGTCTGGTGTCATTTAGCAGAAAGATCAGTGAAAGCATGGAGGTAAGGGGTGATAAAACTAGGAAGACATGGAGTCCACAGGATGTGCCAATTAGTAAAATTCAGTAATCTCTTGCTTAATGCCTTTCTGACCACACCTTTTGGCACCTGGCTGTCATGAATCAGGGCAGATGGCCAAGCACAGACTCCGCTTCAGGATGGACTGGAGTTCAGGGATGCACTTTATAGATGTTCCCTGAGGGAATGGCAAGAGGAGCCATGAGATGGAGGCTGATTCAAAAGCAGGCTTAGCAGGCCTTAGAATGGATGGTAGAGCCTGTTTTTCTAGGAGGGAAGCAAAGGCAGGGCCCTGGATGAACACCCTCATTACTTCCAGAAACCCTTTGGAGACTTCTTCACACTTGGACGTCCACCCAGTCAGCTCTCCTTTCTCTGGGAAGTAACGGCCCAGAGTGGCTCCTCCACATGGAAGCTTAAGCTTCTGTATTCAAGCTGCTGCAGCCCGGCCTGTAGCTAACACTGCCTGTGGTTGTAGATCCTGCTGTGTGTGTCCTATGCCAGTAATGGTCTTCACCCAGCTCCACCTGGGGACCTGAGTGACTCCACGGGAGTCCCCTCATCATAGCTTCTGGGAGGGAGCCGTTCTCCTCTGTCGTCCCAAAGCACATGTTCTTAACAAAGAAGCCAGTCCTCTCCTGATGAACACAGGACATTCTGGAGCTGAGCTGAAGGTGGCCTAGGATTTCAGGAAAAGGGATCAACTTGGCATCTGGAGCACTATTCTGAGTAATATGCCTTCCTAAGAACTGCCTCCTTGGCTGATCTACAGCCAAGGGATTTCAAACATCGTCTCAGTAGATTTTAGAAGACTCAATTAAAAATTCTTCCCTCAAGCAATTTATATCCTTCCTTCCTTGTTTTTTTTTCTTTTTGTAAAGAAACTGTCTAGAGTGGAATTTAATGTATGTGCCTTTATAAGACTGTTGAGACCTGAAGAAAAATGATTCATGATTCATTGGGATCTGAGTTTTGGTTATGGAGAAAACAAGACCAGGCTATGGACAACACAGCAATGACATCATCCACCTGGTCTGCCACACAAAACACTTGCACCTGAGCCTCTGGACCTTAGCAGTCTACTCTCCTGCTGAGAATGCTCTCACTGAGAACCTGTCTTTCAGAATGATAATCTATTGAAACTTTATCAAAAATATTTTTATAGTACAAAGACTATAAAAAAGAAAGACAGAAGCCCTTGGTAAGCAGTAAAGATGAAAGCAGTTAAGACCTTAGAGGTCGGCCCTGTTCCAGCCTCAAACTACTCAAGCCAAGTATGTGGGCTCACCCTGTGACTGCGTTCTTACAGACTGTCCACACTAAGGTTCTCTGAAGTTCTGTTTCAGGCACATGGGCATCTGAGGGATCTTAGTGACACGTGAAAGAGAAGAAGCCACATGTGTGAAGATGGCACACATGTGCCTCAAACTTATGACCCACAGAGCCAATATAAGTGACAGGGTGGGAGCCTCCCCATCTGCCCATGTGTCACACACACGTCTGGATGGTGGAACTGCATTCCCCTAACCAGGATCTGAACATCTTCACACTCCGGTGAGAAGCGGCTGACTGTGGTATGAGCTCCCACAGCAAGGAGGCGACTTGTTCATCCTGGTTCCACACTGTAGGCCATACGTTTCTCATGTTAACTTGATGTCATTATGGATGTGTGGGACAAGCACACATGTCCCCAGTGTCCACCATGCTGTCCAAAGCATCCTCTTCTGAAAGTCTGGCTGCCAGCACTCCAGTGTTTCTTCATGTTGGTGCCGAGGCTGGCAGGATACCACCAGATTAGACAATCGAGATGGAAGAGGGGGTCCCCCATTTGGTATTTAACAGGATGTTGGTTTGGACTTCCCAATAAAACATTCAAAACTATTCTGGTGTTGATGGCTGTTGGCCTTGTCCCAAGTGATCATTGTGCTAGGCTCCTGGTGCCACCTCCCCATGTGCACCACAGAAGCCCTCCACGTCTAGTGTCTAGGTAAATACTTGCCATCTTACATCATGCTCATCACAGATGCTGGAAAACGACAAAGCAGATGACTGTCTGATCCCGTGAGAGCAGACTCTGACCCTGTGGCCTGTGTCCTCCAAGTTCTGGAGGACAACAGGTGATTAGAGTCTCAGAGGGGGAACAGAAGCTGAATCTTCTCTTGGAGGACTCCCTATAGGAAGAGGCCTTTTCCTGGGAAATACAGTAAGGGACAGAAGACAAAGTGAAGCAGGTCAAGGAGCCATGACTCAGATTCTGCATTGGTGGGACTTTTTATCTGCAGGCTTTCATGTGCATGTGAGAACCACAAAATGTATTTTACAAACCCCATTGGCACCTTGACACAGAACAGCGTGCGACTCTTTGGGGACACAGACACATTTGTAACAAACACATCATTAGCCCCTGGCCCCATCTCTTCTCTGGAAACCGCAAGGCTCACGGGCTGCCCATGCTCAGAGGTTGACTCTAGGTGGGTATTCAATACCATGAGGCTCACCTGGGCAATAACATTGTCCTCAAACCTCACCTTGGGGGAACTTTGCAATTTAACTCTGAACCCCAACTTGCACCCAGAGGTACTGCCATTCTTCCAAAACGGATGATGACAGAAAAATACAAAATAAGAAAGGTGACTATAAATCAAATCTCAAAAGGAGACACCCCCAGCAGCCCATATTCTTTAAAAAAACAAATCAGGTTTTGTTCTCATCATACATGTCCAAGGATGGTTCGATTGTGGAGAATTCACTCTCATACACCAGGCTACGAGGTGACAGGGAGTTCCGGTGAAAGAAGTGTCCACCTGAAGAAGGAACAAGAAAGACAGACTTAGTGTGGCCTTTAGGTGTGGCCTGCAGGATGCTCATCAGCTCTGAAACACTGCATTTCCTCAAGGGTCTCCTTCATTGTGGCCTCTTACACTAGATGGAAACAGTATAGGCATTATGCCTTTCACACACTAGACTAGCCCTGCACCACTGAGCTTGTAAGCATGGCTGGCTTGTTGAGACAGGTTTTCATGTAGATATGACTGGCCTTGAACTCCCTATGGCTGGAGACGACCTTGAATTTGTGATCCTCCTGACTCTGTTTTCTGAGTCCTGGGATTACAAGCATGTATTACATGTGTAGTTTATGAAATGCAGGGGAATCAAACCCAGGGCCTTGTGCACACCAGGCAAACACTCTACCAACTAAGCCACTTCTCTAGACCTTTGTAGGCATATTTTAAACATTTTCATTTCCAGGGCTAGAGAGATGGGTTAATTAGTTAAGAACACTTGTTGCTCTGGCAGAGATTTGGAGTTCAGTTCCCATGACCTACATCAGGACTCACAACCCTCTCTACCTCCAGTTCCCTCTTCTGGCATGTAGTCAGAATACTGTATACACAATGCCAATGGAGGCCAGAAGAGGGAATCCGATCAAATTAAATTAAATTGCTGGGAATTGAACTCAGGACCTCTGCAAGAGCAGCCAGTGCTCTTAACCTCTGAGACATCTGGTCCCTTTCTGAACCTCTGTCCTAGCCTGGATAGCAGGTGTGACTGCACAGAAGCTTCAGCAGTTGGGAAAACCTGGGAATTCTGGGTGGTGAGTGTCAAGGATCCTGATCACACATTTAAAAGTTTGGGACTAGCGAGATAGTAAAACCACTATCAAGGCTACCAAGCTTGATGAGGTGAGTTTGATCCCTGGGGTCCACATGGTGGAAGCAGAAAACCGACTCCTGCGAGTTGTTCTCAGAGCTCTATGCGTGTGTTATAGTAGGCATGTGCATGAACACACACACTAAGTCTAATGTAGCACAACAATTTTTAAAATTAAAGTTTTAATTTAGGGCTTGGCAGGCAAACATGCTCAGAGCATAAGGACCTGAGTTCCACATTCATAATCCACATAGAAAAGCTGAGTATAACCCCAACTCTGGGAAGGCAGAGACAAGCAGACCCAGAGGCTCCCTGGCCAGTCTAGCCTAAGAATTGAGCTCCAAGTCAAGGGAGAGACCCTGTCTCAAAGAAGGTGAATGACTACTAAGAAACAACACCTACGGCTGATCTTTGGCCTCCTCAAACACACTCTCACACATCCACCCACATGAACATGTGATCACCCACACAAATAAAAAAGTTTTAATTGATAGTAAAGCTATACTTTCACATGGTTAGGCTAATTATTAACTAAATCTAAGGTGGTTTTTTTTGGGGGGGGCAGTATATCCACCTTTATGTATCATGGCCATGCTGGCCCTGAACTTGAAATTGTCTTTAAAAATTTTAAACATTAATTTTACTTTACTCATATGAGTGCCTGCACGATGCCCAGGAACTGAAGGAGTTACAGACAGTCGTGAGGCCCCATGTAGATGCCGGGAACTGAACTGAGATCCTTGGCCAGAGCAGCAAATTCCCTTTAGTGCTGAGGTGGAAATCACACCCTTTGGAGCACCTGCTGCATTGGTCTGTGCTCAGCGGCTCAGGAGGCAAAGAGAAGAAGAATGACTGGGGTAAATCCTAGTAGTAGAGCCTTCAGAGAAAGCTCTAGGTTCAGTCCCTGGTACGGGGTGGGGAGAGGGTCCCATGAGACCCGCTAGAACCAGGGGCTGGAGAAATGGCTCAGCACACCAGAGAAAATTTCCTAAAATCTTTAGTAAACCCTTCTTCTCTTCCCATCTTATTCCTACCCCCATGGGAACAGTCTGTCTTACGTCTTTCTGGAATGCTGAATCACTGAAAGTTGCTATGAACATTCACATACAAGTTATGTGTGAGTATGGGATCTCCTGTCTCTTGGGCTAAATCCCCGGGGTGGATTGCTTGGTAGATTTAGGCTTACCTCTGTAAGAGCTCCCAGGTTGTTTAATGTGAAGTGGCTGTGCTTTTACAGCCCTTTGAGCAGTGTGTGAAAACCCAAGTGCCTCTGTCAATGATGCGTCAATCTTTAAATCCTAGTTCTACAGTGTGAGTGGTGTCTTCTTGAAGTTCTCCTCTCCCTTCTCTTGCACCTCCATCCCTTCCTTTGGGACTGAGTCTCACGTAGCCCAGGTTGGCGTGGAACTTGCTCTGTAGCTGAGGAAAACCCTGACCTCCTGATTCTTCTGCTTGCATCTCCCAAATGCTGGGGTTACAGGTGTGCACCACTCCACCCAGCTCTCCTCTTACTTTTTAAGATTCTGTTTCCATTTTGTGTGTATAAGAGTTTTGCCTGTATGTATGTGTGTGTTTCATGTATGTGCCTGGTACCCACAGAGGTCAGACGAAGTCATAGGGTCCCCTGGAACTGGAGTTGCAGATGGTTGTGAGCTACCATGTGGGTGCTGGGAACTGAACCTGGGTCCTCTGGAAGAGCAGCCGGTGCTCTCAACTGCCAGTCATCTCTCCAGTCCTTCTCCTTACAGCGGAGACCGGGTCTCTCTGTGTAACAGTCCTGCCTGTCCTGGAACTCTCTCTGTAGACCAGGCTGGCCTCAAACTCACAGAGATCCGCCTGCCTCTGCCTCCTGAGTGATGGGATTAAAGCGCACCACCACTGCCCGGCCCTCCTTACAGCTTTAATTTGCCCTTTGCTCCTGACGAGTGATACTGGGCATCTGTTCATGCCTGTATCAGTGACTCTATTTTTTTTTAAAGATTTATTTATTATGTATACAGTGTTCTGTCTGCACATATGCCTTTAGGCCAGAAGAGGGCACCAGATTTCATTACAGATGGTTGTGAGCCACCATGTGGTTTCTGGGAATTGAACTCAGGACCTTTGGAAGAACAATCAGGGCTCTTAATCTCTGAGCCATCTCTCCAGCCCCTGACTCTATTTCTTTTTTGAGGGGTAGATATTGGGACTGGAACTCAAGGCACTATGCACACTAGACCAGCGCTCCACCATGGAGTCACTTCTCAGATCTCCTTTTCTTTTTTCTTTTTGATTTTTTTGAGACAGGGTTTCTCTGTGTAACAGCCCTAGCTATCTTGGAACTAGCTCTTGTAGACCAAGTTGGTCTCGAACTCACAGAGACCCGCCTGCCTCTGCCTCCCGAGTGCTGGGATTAAAGGCGTGCACCACCACTGCCCAGCCTGCAGTTCCATTTTAAGCACACAGTCATGGGATCCCTGAGATGCTTCAGCAGTTAAGAGCATAGTGAGTGGCTCACAAGCTCTTGTACCTTCGGCTTTAGGAGATCTGATGCCCTCTTCTGGCCTCTCAGGGTACGACATGCACTTGGTGCAAAGATGGATGGAGGCAAAATACCCATAAATATAAAAAAGATCTGTACCTTAAAAACCAGGAAAAAAAAAAAAACAGGACAAATTCAAAGATGCCTACTGTACAAAGTGGCTTCTAAGAGTCAGGTCCCAGATAAAAAATCGGTTGTTTGTTTTCTGACCTCCCAGTCCTGGTTTCCAGTTCAACCTGCACAATCTAACAGTACTAAACAGTGTAACTCAGGTGGTAATGTAAGTGCCTTCTGCTTTGCAGGAAGAACTAAAACCACCAGAAGCTGGCATGAGCTAATATTTTCTGTTAGGTCAGCTGACAGCATGTGACCTGTTCCTCTCCCTAGCTGGTCAGAACAGGGCTCATGCTCACATGTGGTGGAGCACATGCTTATTACGCATGAGGCCCTGGGTTTAATCCTTAGCACCTAAAAAGAGCAGAAACTAAGAATGTCCACATTTAGTTCACTAACCTGTGTCTGCCAACCAGATTCCTTGAAAAGACACACACATACTATGCATGTGCACACACGCTCACATGCGTGTACATACATACATGCACACACATGCACACACACGCATGTGCACATATACACACATACACAGTACATTTCAGAGACAGGTGAGCCTGCTTCTGCCAAGGATGTAGAGTACTCTCGACCCCTTTCTTGATTTTGTTGCTGTTGTTGGCTACATGATGTTATTGAAGAATGTGCAATCTTATGAATTTCCACCCCTGACGTCAAAAAACAGAATGCTACTAGCACCCTGAAAGTCCCTCTAGTGATCCTCCATCACCAATGCCTCTCTCTTCTCCTTGGGGAAAACCATGTCTAGACTCTTCCTCCTTCTTCCTTTTTTTTTAAAAAAAAGGCAAATTGTCAGTCTCTCTCTCTCTTTTCTTCCCCAAATTCCATCTCTTTCTGTTTTAAAGGGCAGCATTTGCTATGTAGTCCAGCTCTTGAACTCTGACCTTCTGAGATTACAGGTTTATGCCTTGGCCTGGCAGTCCTCTTTCTTCTGAGTGAGTCTTTAGAATATAATTTTCAGGAATCTTCTCCCAAAATAGCATATTCTGATAATTTTTAAAATTGTAGTGTGGACCAATTTGTCTATCATATCTCATGGTTGATACTTTTAAGTATTTACTTATTTATTTGGTTAAGGTAGGCCCTGGCTTGGCCCTGGCTGTCCTAGAACTCATTATATAGACCAGGCTGGCCTCAAACTTACTGAGATCTGCCTGCTCTGTCTCCCAGAGCTGGGACTAAAGGCATGTGCCACCATGCCCAGCTCAGTTTGTGCTTTTTAAAAGCCATGAGTAACTCTTTGCTTACAACCAAAGTTTCTGAAGACACTCAATTCTACCTTTGGAAGCTTCACTGTTTAGTCTTTCACATTTAGGTCCATCATTCATTTCAGTTAAAAATTTCAAGTATGGTAGGAATTCAGACTCGTTTTCCCTTGTACAGTATCGCCCAATGTAGCACCATCTTGCACAGGCCCTCCTGATCCCACGCCACAGACTGTCCTTAGCTGTGCAGTTGCTCAGGAGTTACAAGTGACTCTCCTGGTCTTAACTGCTCTTGGTTTATTCAGTTTTTGTCTCTGTAAGTCCTCCTGCTTATCTGCCCCTCCAGAGGTCTTGATAATCTTGCCCTTCTCATTTCCAAATAAACTCTAGAATTTAGCAAGTTTGTCAAATTATCCCTCTTCACACTTGCCTCCTGGGACCTTACGGAACCTTCAGTGGATCTGGAGATTAAAATGGGACAGTACTGTTGTTTCCTTCTCCAACTTACTATGTTTCTTCTGTTCAGTCACCTTGAATATCTCATTAATGCACAGTGGCTTTCTGTGTAGAAGCTCTGCATTTTTTCTCAGATAGATTTCTTCATATGGTGTCTGATACTCTTGTAAACGTATCTTTTTGAAAATTTTATTTTTAATTGCTTATTATTGGCATACTATTTTAAAAAGACAGGCTCTTGCTGACTGGATGCAGAACTGCTGGGTTAGATGGCCCTCCTCCCTCATCCTGGGTAGCTGGTTCATGCCACTGGGCCTGGTACAGAAGTATAACTGACTCTGCTAAATTAGCTTATTTTTAAGATGGTCTGTAGGCTTTGTAGGATTTTTTCCTTGTCTGTGGATAGTGGTAGTTTTATTTCTTCTTATTCTTCACTTGCACTTTTCATTTCTTTCTTCTCTCTCTTTTGGTTTTTCAAGCAGGGTTTGTCTGTTTACCTTTGGAGCTTCTCCTGGAACTCGTTCTGACTGTTCTGGAACTAACTAGTAGACCAGGCTGTCCTTGTCACAGAGATCCACCTGCCTCTGCTTCCTGAGTGCTGGGATTAAAGGTGTGAGCCGCCACTGCCCAGCTACTCATTTCTTTTTCTTGCCTTACCATAATGGCCAACACTGCCAACGGGTGGAGAGAGAGCCAGCTCAGACCCTTACTCAGAGTCTGAAGGAGCGTGTTTTCAGTATGATGCTTCCGGCTGCTTTTAAACGCATTGCCAGGTTCAGATCATGCTCTTCCTCACTAAGATCTTTTACATTCAAGATCTGGCATGTGTGGACGGTGGTAGTTTTATTCCTTCTTACTCTTCACTTGCTGCACCTTTCTTTCTTTCTTTTCTTTCTTTTTTTTTCTGTATTAGTAAAATACCATGTGCTGTTTAAGCATAGGGAGAAGCTGGCTCTAGAGGTGGGGTTGCCACACATCCGTCCCCTTGTCCAGGACTGGGGTGGGTTGCCTTTCTGAGAAAGGGAAAGGAGGGCAAGGGAGAGTGAGGATGTCATATCCTTGGGCACAGGATAAATGGTTAGACTTAGTAAAAACACTGTATTGAATATGACTGGGGTAGGGAGGGTGTTCAAGCATTCCCAGGCTTCTGCACTCAGTTACTGTATGTCCCATGATGCAAAGGTGCCAGAGAGAGCTGACTGAAAGCGTCATGCAGGAGAGGATTCATTGTCTGGTCAGACACTCTAGTGGACTGCTTGGTGCCTAGACTTTTCCATGTGGGTCTGCTGGATGGGGAGAAGTTTCTGATTAGATGTCTGTCCTTCTGATGTTCACTGCTTATGTCTTTCCCTCCTGCCAGCTTTTTACTCAATACATTAATTTGGAATGGAAATTAAAGTTTTGTGGGTCATTCTCTCTATAAAACAGCTTAGAATTTTATGAAATTTCCCCTGTAAATATTAAGATAAAAACACAACCTTCCACCCCCCCACCCCGGCATGAGTTCAAACATACACACTTTCAAAGAAACAAAACCAAAGATAGCCAGGTATGGTGGTATGTGGTTGTAATCCCAGCACTTGGGTGGCTGAGACAGGGAAGCTGCCAAGTCAAAGCCAGTTGGGATAACAGCAAAACCCTGTCTCAAAAGAAACACAGACACACACACAGACACACAAACTCTCAGGTTTTCCTACTTACATGTTGTCAAGATTCTTTCCCCTAATATTTTGTTTAAAACACCTGAATCTTGGGAGCTGGGATGGCTGTTTCTCTAGAGGACTTGGATTTGACTCCAAGCACCCACATAGACGGATATAACCACCTGGAACTCCAGTTCCAGGGGATCCAATACCTTCTGTCCTCTGTGGGCACCAGGCATGCAAGTGGCATACAGATGTTAGTGCAGACAAAACACCACTTTCTTTCTATCTATCTATCTATCTATCTATCTATCTATCTATCTATCTATCTATCTACCTATCTACCAATTTAAAAACCACCTGCATCTATATTTGCAGATTAGCCTGTTCTCCCGTTCTCTCCCTCTGAACTGTGGTTAATGGTGCTGATGCTGTGCTCATTACAAAAACACATGGGAAGTTTTCCTTTACCTACTCTTCCTTGTCACAATGAATTCTCCAGTGAAATCTTCTAAATCTTAGGATTTTCTTTGAGGAATGATTTTAACTTATGGGTTAGATGTTGGGTTTAATTTCCTAATTCACCTATCAATTTTGATATTTGTTTTGAAGTGCATTTATCAACATTTAATTTTCAGATTTTATTGACAAAATTCTCATATTATACTTTTATCATTTTATAGATTTTCATTTTTTATTAATGTGTTTGTGTCTGTATGAGTGTATGCCACATGAGTGCAGGGGCCCAAAGAGGACAGAGAGGGCGTCAGATCCACAGAGCTGGAGTAAGCTGTAGCTATGAGCTGCGAACTGAAAGTGGGCCCTCCCGGTGAACATACAGTGCTTTTAGCTGCTGCTGCAGCTCCCATCACAACTTAAAAAACAACTGTGATAAAAAGTACTAACAGGCCTGGTGGTGGTGGTACACACCTTTAATCCCAGCACTCGGGAGGCAGAGGCAGGTGGATCTCTGAATTCAAGGCCAGTCTGGTCTACAAAGTGAGTTCCAGGACAGCCAAGGCCACACAGAGAAACCCTGCTAAGGTGATCATTAAAAAACAAGTCAGTGCTTCTTGAGTACATTTACATATAAAACGCTACTGTGAAGGGAGTCTCTAGGAGCTCAGCCTGCAAACCTGAAACTCTATACCCATCAAACAGTTCTCCATTTTCCCTTCCCAGAACTCTTAATCTTCTCTATTATCCTGTTTCTTTGTAGTTTTTGATGTGTGCATGCTGTACTGATGTGCTTTCATTCCTAGTATTGGGTATCAGTGTCTCCTTGACTGGGATGCTAATTTCATTATCGTTTTAAAGAAATGCTTTTATGTTTGGTCTGATTGCGTTTGTTCTCCATTTGTTCATTTATAGTCTTTATAGTTCATTAGATTTAGTTTGCTGTTCTTGAGAGAAACACCTAGAACATTGGCTTCTAGTGTTTCTGGACTCATGGTCAGATTTCTAACATAAATAACTGCATCATACGAGTTTTAAGACATTATTAGTATTTTAATCATCACTTAAAATTATACACTATTACCTTTTCTGTTGTCTACTTTTTCCTGAATTTCTATTTGTAATAATTTTTCTTTTCTTTCTTTTTTTTTTTTTTTGGTTTTTCGAGACAGGGTTTCTCTGTGGCTTTGGAGCCTGCGCTGGAGCTAGCTCTTGTAGACCAGGTTGGTCTCGAACTCACAGAGATCCGCCTGCCTCTGCCTCCCGAGTTCTGGGATTAAAGGCGTGCGCCACCACCGCCCGGCTTGTAATAATTTTTCTTATGTATAAAGAGATTTTTTTGTTTTTGATGAGGTCATCTATGTAGCCAGGATCCTCCTACCTCAGCTTCCCAAATGCTGGGGTTGCCTGTAATGCTTTGCCCAATTCAATCTCAGCCATAACTGTCTATACCTTAGAGTATCTAGTGCCCTAGTAACAATAGCTTCTGACACAATAGAAATTTAAAAATTCTTTGGCTTTCCACAGACTTCAGATAATGTAGATCCAAGGTTGTTTCCACTTCTTTTGATGAAATTAAAAACATCACAAAGTGAAGGCAGACAGTCTTCTGCTCAGTGGTATCCAATAAACTCACTATAAAACTCAAAGATTTGGCAAAGTTTAAGAATTAGTTTGGAAAGGCTAGGGAGTATAGTCAGTTTGTAAGAGTGATAAGCTAGCATGCATGGAGCCCTGGGTTTGAGCCCTACCACTGGGAGAAAGAGGGTAAGAAGTTAAGATCTAGCTTACCCATGACAACGTATCAAAGTTGAGACCAACCTGGACTCCCTGAGGCCCCAATTCAAAACAATAAATGCAGCCCCAAACCGTTCACTATGGAAACACACTCTGAAATATAACAGTGGCTTACAAGTCTATTGTCTTGGTTTTTCTTTAAAAAAACTAAGCTAAGCAGTGGTGGCGCATACATTTGATACCAGCATTCGGGAGGCAGAGGCAGGCAGATCTCTGTGAGTTTGAGGTCAGCCTGGTCTACAAGAGCTAGTGCCAGGACAGGCTCCAAAGATACACAGAGAAACCCTGTCTTGAAAAACCAAAAACCAAACAAATAGCCAACGCTCAAATCTGCTCTGATCCTCACTTTAGAAAGTCTACCAGGGTACTAACTACAAGCCCTGATTCTGATCTGGTAAAAGCACAGGATCATAGGTGAAATGCTGTTTTATCATTGTGCCTTAGGGCTACTGGCTACCACCTGTGTGGAAAGCTTCCTTATATCAAGCAGTGGGAATTGAGAGCGAGCCTTCCTAGGAGTCTAAGCATTTGCTATACATTCTCCCCAACACAGGGACCTCGTGGAATTTCGTGGTGATGAGCTCTGCTCAGTCTACCACATTCGCTATGTGAAATTGGAAGGAAAGGCAGTGGATCTGGATGGTCCCAGGCATCAAAGATGAGCTGTAAGACCTTGGTGGCCCAGGGCCTTTCTTAGGCTGTATATGCCTGACAATATTTTCAATATTAGGAAGGTTTAACGAGTCTTTCTCTGTCCTGCCAGCCAGCTTACAAATAATGACACAGAAACTATTAAATTATGAAGGCTCAGATTCTACCTATACCTCCTGACTAGCTATTGGCCATGTGGCTTTTTATTACACCAATCACAGCAATCACCTCCACGCAGTATACAAGTATCCCACAACGGGAAGGACTTTGCAGGAATAGTTTATCTTTACCAACTCCCTCCTACAGACAGGATTTCTCTCTGTAGTTTGTCCCTGAACTCTGTAGACCTGGCTGACCTCTAACTCACAGCGATGTGCCTCTCGAGTGCTGGGTTTAAGGGTGTGCGCCACCATGGCCTGGCCAGTTTATCTTTTTTATAAAGGAAGGAAATGCAGATACTACTGAGTCACACCATATGCCAGGCACCTTCACAAACACAATTTTCCAAACTTCCAAGCCCTATATGCTGCTACAGCAACCTTTACTCACTGGTGAGGAGACTGAGGTTGGAGGAAGCTTAGCAAGCCAGGCAGGGGTCCGGTCAGGGCACATGCTTGTCTGCTGCATATTCTAATCAACATTTAAAAAAATCTATTTAAGCCAGGTAGTGGTGGTGCAGGCCTTTAACGCCAGCACTTGGGAGGCAGTGGCAGGCAGATCTCTGTGAGTTCGAGGTCAACCTAGTCTGCTAGTTCCAGGACAGGCTCCAAAGCTACTGAGAAACCCTGTCTCGAAAAACCAAAAAAAAAAAAAAAAAAAAAGGTATTTAAAAAATGATTTCTCAATGAGGTTTGATTTCTCCAGGCTTAGTAGCTACAGCTGACTGTGGATGGACATAGGACTAAGAGATTCAGTAAGCCTCTCTTTAGATATGCTTACCAACTGAAGCCAGGGTTTCCTTGACACAAGTATTCTTGTGTGTGTGTGTGTGTGTGTGTGTGTGTGATTCCAGACAGGGTTTCTCTGTGTAGCTCTGTCTGTCCTGGAACTTGCTCTGTAGACCAGGCTGGCCTTGAACCTGGAGATCTCCCTGCCTCTGCCTCCCAAGTGTTGGGATTAAAGGTGTTCACCACCACCAATGACACAAAGTATTATTTAAAAACAGTTATTTTTTGGTTAGAAAAAGGAAAGCAAAAACAACGTATACATTATTCTTTACAAAAGCTTCCCCAACAATTTAGAGCCAAAATAACCATTCCATCCAAAAAAAAAAATAACCATTCCATCCTAAATGGTTACTTTCTTAGTTTTAAAATAGTAAACAACAAATTATTATATACATTAATTCTATTAATATAATGTCTACTAAAAAATAAGCAACTTCATTTTGATGCTAATTCTATATTGTGTTTAAAGGAACAAAAGTCACTTTTTTTATTTTAATTTTCCGAGACAAGGTTTCTCTGTGGGACAGTCCTGACTACTGACTGTCCTGGAACTCATTCAGTAGACCAGGCTGGCCTCGAACTCACAGAGATCCACCTGCCTCTGCCTCCCGAGTGCTGGGATTAAAGGTGTGTACCACCAGTGCTCAGTCAAGAGCCACATTTAAATGCGCAACACAGACACACACACACACGCATACACACACCATGACTTTCTTGGTTACCAAGACCATGAAAATATGATGCCAGTTAAATATCAAAAGCTATACAAATACCAGGTTTCTATCTCAATTATTGATGACTACCTTTCCAGTCTCAACCTTTAAACATACTCCTTTTTGGTTTTTAGTTCTTGCCAAAATTATGCACCTGGCTTGGACAGTACTTATCTTGAAGGAAGCAGTATGTGATGGTAAAGTCTTAGAACATGTGGAGGAGCATATTAAACTAGCAGAGACAGCGACACTGCCACCTGAGGTCCTCCATCTCCTGATGACTATTTGAAAGGGAACAGCTAATCACAAATGAGAAGAAACGGGAAAGGTAGAATTTGATTTCCACTGGGATGCATTAGGTGGGGGACTATCCTATTAACTAACACACACAAAACACTGCCAGGAGGAAACTAACTGTACTAGGGAAGATGTCAGCTCAACAAACCCTTCTGATAAGAGAATAGGTCAGCTGACAGCTGTGCCATCAAGAAGGCCCTTTAACCAATGAAGTTCAAGTGTAGGAATGTAATGAGCACATTGTGTGATTAAACATTTCTCCAACTCCATACGCACAACAAAAGAATCCCAAAGTACATAGAGCAAAGTCTAAGAGGATGGAGGGGAGAAGCCGAGAACTTAATGAATGCAGTTGAAGCCTCGACACTAACCTTTCTCAACTGGTAGAACAGACAGAAGAGAGGCATGGAAAGGGCAGAACTGGATGCACCAACCAAGCAGACACAGCAGACACCTACAGAGAGCACTGTACCTAGTCACAGCAGAATACAGGTCTTCTCAGGGGCACTGAGCACCCTCTGTGACACATGCAGGGTGCTATTAAGGAAGTCCAGGAACATTAAACAGGTCAAAATCACAAAAACTCTCACCTTCTTCAACCAACTAATGGATCTAAAGAACTGAAGATGAAATTGGAAATTTGTGACAGATTTGGAAGGGTTTAAACAATATAACTGCTAAATAATCGGTGTGTCAAAGAAATCACAACAGAAAGGAGAGATTAGAAAATAGAAATAAATTAGCTTAGGCGAAATAGTACTTGGGGAAGATTTTTGGCTATGAGCATTTCTATTTTAAGAAGAAGCCAAGCATGCGCTGGTAATCCCACCTCCTCAGGACTCTGAGACAGAAGGGTCTCCAAGTTCATTAATTCCAGGCAGGCCTGGGTACATAGGCAGACTTTGTTTCCAGACAAAACAAAAAACTCTTCAAAGATGAATATCAATAACCTAATCTTTTACTTTAAAGAAAGAAAAACAAGCCAGTGTCCTGGCACACACCTTTAATAACCTGGCACTCGGGAGGCAGAGGCAGGTGGATCTCTGTGAGTCTAGCCTGGTCTACATTCAGAGTTCCAGGCCAATCAAGACCACGATGAGAGGCAGAGATGACGAGTGACTAAGTGAGGAGCACACCCTTGTGAGAACACCAGTTAAACCTGACCCTTTTTAGGAAGAACAGCCTGGTCCACATGGGTTCACAACAGCTAAAGAATTACCATCAGCTCTTATACCAAACTTGTGAGGCCAGCATTACAATGATACCAAAGCAGAACAAAGAAAAACGAAGGAAACTTTAAACCAGTATCTCTTATAAAACCAAAGAAGCCATCAGCAAAATCCTAGCAAACTGGACCCACACCGTAAACCGATCCTTACAGTAAGCGAGATTATCCATGGCTGCGCTGTTGGTGCAACCTACGAGCTACAGTGACTGCTGAAAGCACCTGGGAGGACTGCAGGTCTGAGGTCATCCTGGACTGCACAGTCAAATCCTGTCTCAAAAAAGGTCAATATCATGTACTATGTTAATATGGGACAAAATGCCACAAGATCATTGCAAGAGACACGTGACACCCTAAAAAATTGGCACCTGAAAGTCCTGTGATAAAACATCTCATACTCTAGGAATATATTACTTTCTCAACTTGATGGAGGGTACATAATTTAAGAGACTCCTACAGAGAACTTCACACTCAATGCTGACAAACTGAAATCTCTCTTCCACCACCAAGATCGCAACAAAATGTGAAAATCAGTTCACATCCTTTATATTCAACCACCTGGTAACATGAGGTTCTGGATGAACAAGCAAGACAATAAAATAGACTGTAAAAGATACATAAAAGGGGCTGGAGAGATGGCTCAGCGGTTAGGAGCACTGACTGCTCTTCCAGAGGTCCTGAGTTCAATTCCCGGCAACCACATGGTGGCTTACAACCATCTGTAATGAGGTCTGGTGCCCTCTTCTGGGGTGCAGACATACACAGAGACAGAATATTGTATATGTAATAAATAAATAAATAAATTAAAAAATACATAAAGACCCCTATGTTCAAATGATGTAATCTTGTACATAGAAAATCCTAAAGAAAAGATTAGTTATGTTCATCAAGTTTGCAAAAACAGCATACAAAAATAAATCACATTCCTATAGGAATGAAATATTGCTACATGATACAACATAGATGACCCCTGAATACACCGAGACTGAGATATAAAAGTCTCTCTCTCTCTCTCTCTCTCTCTCTCTCTCTCTCTCTGTACTCATATACTCATATGAAGTGCTTGGAATAAGCACACAGAGAAACATGTAGTAGACTTATAGCTCTTAGGCAGGAGTGGGAAGTTCTGTTAGCAGGTGTGAGGTTTTCTTGTGGGTGATGAAATATTCTGGAATTAAAAGACCTGTGATTGTTGCATGGCCTGTGAATACCCACAGAAACATGGTATTTCAGGGATGCTAAAGTGGAAGGCCAAGAATTTACTGCTCAAGAGTTTAAAAATGCCCACCATCCTTTAAGCATGCAACATGACAAAATAGCACAACATTTTCTTCAACAAGGCAACAATGCTTCATTATCACATGTTGAAATGGCTCCTGACTACACTCCTGAAATGTGTAATGTACACACTAAGTAGAAGGAGCATCTTGATTTGGAAGTCCCTCTCCTTCATCTCACAAACTAATTTATTG
This sequence comes from Dicrostonyx torquatus, assembly GCA_028555095.1. Classification (NCBI taxonomy): domain Eukaryota; kingdom Metazoa; phylum Chordata; class Mammalia; order Rodentia; family Cricetidae; genus Dicrostonyx; species Dicrostonyx torquatus. Next base: position 598,172 of record JAQHUG010000388.1, on the reverse strand, counting down.
AGCACTTACTACATGCAAAGCACACTCCCAGGTATGGGGAATATAATAGGGGAGCAATAGTTCAAAGTTCTCAATGTGGAGCTAAAGTCCTAGTGAAGGCGCATGGATCACACACAAAGGAAAAAGTTTACCAGAGTGGATGTGCATCCTTTAAGATAAAATGGAGTAAAACCATTAGCTGAGCACTAAGGGAGCAGTGTCACACAGGATGTCTCTGCTCTGCTCAGGTTAAATACCAACAGCCATGTTGTCCCTGCCCTCTTATAAACTCACGAGCACATTCTATGTATGGTATCAAAATTAGCCTCCGAAACGTATCTTGGTGAAAGACACTTGCACACGGTTCTTTTATTTTATTATTTATTTATTTTAATACAAAGCTTTGGCATTAGCAATTTTATGAAAAAATAAAATGTACTAAAAATAAATGCTTGTGTGGCATGATTGGTAAATGATGCACAAAAATAGGTTCTTTTTTTCCTTCAAGGCAATCAGTCAGAAAGCAGTGTTTTTCCTCTTCAAAACCATTCTACCCTATGGAATAAAAGGAAAAATAGAGATCATTAATTAGTTAAAGGGTGGTTGTCAACATTCTAAAACAAAAGAGATGTGATCCTAACTACAGGGTGGTCTGGGACTGTCCCCAGCCCTAGTGTTGGCCTGAGACTAGCAGTTTCTGAGCAGTCGTTTGAGCAGCTCGTCATCTTAGAAGTGCTTTAATATTCCCAGAATGAAAACAGGAAAAAGACAGGCTAACAGTCTAACACACAGGAGTAGCTGTTATCCAATCTGGTTTTGAGTTGCTAATTTTACTGCTCCTTACTATACTAGACTACCAAAGCTATTGAAGAAGCTGAAAAACAAACTTTCTGTTCCGGGAATCTCTCAGGTTTGAGTGTTATCTTAATGTCCTGGTAACAGGTGTTAAAGAGTGCCTGCAGTCTTCTGAAAAGTTTCTTGGTAACCCCAGGATCCTGTTGTCTTCTTTGCAGCTCCTGGCCCTATAATACCACTCCAGCTTTCTGGCCTTTGCACTTGGCTTATTCCCTAAGCAGGGGCTCTCTATCTTCATGTTTGGTTCATTTCCACTGCCTAAATCATGCCATAGTTTTAATACTTTCCTCTGTGCTGAGGATTCATGCTTCAAACTAGTCAACCTTTGGCTGCCACACAACTCTCCAAGGCCTCTTCATTTCCTCTCAACCATGTGATGATTTCTTCCTTCAGTTCTGACTTTTACCTAATTTTCTGTCTCCATTCTCTACGTTCAAAGAAACATCTCAGCCATCACGAAAAACCTCAGATACTCCCTACTGTTTGTAAGAATAAAGTCTGAATTCTGTGGTCTGCCTGCTTCCAGTTCTACTAACTCTTTCCCGTGGATACTCCCCAAACCTGCTCTGCTTCCCCTCACTCTGTGCCCCCTTTTCTTAAAAGGTTCTTTGGTGCACAGTGCTCCTCCCTGTTTGCTTACTCATTCTAACTTCTGCAAGGAAGATCATGCCTCTGAACTCATCTGCGGTTCCAAGGAGGCTAGTGCCTAGTGAGCACTGAAGCATGGCATTAAAATGATTAAGGGAGCTAGCCAACTTCTTCTGGAAAAAGCTCTGGTGTGAACTCCAGTCACTTTTCTTTTTTTTGGTGTTTTTTTTTTTTTTTCCGAGACAGGGTTTCTTTGTGGCTTTAGAGCCTGAGATGAAACTAGCTCTTGTAGACCAGGCTGGTCTTGAACTCACAAAGATCCGCCTGCCTCTGCCTCCTGAGTGCTGGGATTAAAGGCATGCACCACCATCGCCCGGCCCAGTCACTTTTTCATAGCACCTCTGCTTATTGTTCCCACTGAAGGTGCCACATCTTCCTTGTAGTACCTCCTCAGAAAAACCGGATATTATGAGATAGACGGGCTTCTTAGTAGTACCACCATAACATTAGGTACTTCTGAGGTAAAGGAAAATGGCCACTGTAAAGACCAAAGGTAACTGCTGCTTTGCTTGGGACTCTTCTTCCAAACCATCTTCTCAGAACCTAAACTTCTCTGGCCACAATTGAAGCCCTCAGTGTTCTGTGGAGCAATCAGGGCTAAGCAGTGTAGAGAGGAGTTGGGAACAAAGGCACTGGCCTGCATCCCACTGTCCTCCCCAAGAATCTAATAGGGATCACTCGACCCCTCTGAGCCTCAGTATTACTCTGTGTCTAAACACACTATATATTGGCTAAAAGAGAATAAATATGACCCACTCCAAGAATACACCTCAGAAAGTAATGCTGTATTCTTGGCAACATAAAAAAAAATGGATGCTAGTCTGACCAAGAGTATTTGACTGAAAAAGCAAACATCTCAAATTCTTGATTAGTGTTTCACATACTTCTCCTGAAGTCAGTCTGGAAATTCATGACTTGCACTAATAGGGAAGTAAAGTACAATATGGCTCAGATCACAGGTGTGTAAGAGCCACTTTTGTTTTAGTCATGTATGAGGGAGGGCTAGTCACAAAGTCAGACAGATCTCACTCTGGGAGATGGTGAAGAAGAAGTCTGGAAACTATAGTGGTATATTCTTCAGAAAACTCCGCTTTTGAAATTCAAAGTCCTACAAGAGGCAACTAGAAAGCAATCCCAATCTTTGTCACATGGGCTCTAACTCCACCTAACAGTATGTGACTCAAAGGGAGACCTGCCTCTCACAGCCCTAAACTGTAACTTCTGGGGAATTCATTAGCTTATCAATTGTTCATATGGACAACTCTGCCCGAGAGAAGTTGTTTTCTTCATTGAATCCAGTCCTCCGTGATGCCTCAGGGCTCTAGAACTACTGCAAACCTTGTTCTCTTTCCGCACTGGTTGTGCAGTACGAGGCTACTGTGAGCACAAAGGGATGTGCAGTCCACAGCAGCTCCTCCTTTCTTCAGTGTACTTGGGACCCCTCTACCGTCTTCTTCCTCCTTTCTAAGCAAAGCATCTCCAAGATGTCTAATAACTCTATTTTCAGACCTTTTGTATCAACACCCTGCTGATCTGTCAGTGTCCTGAAACATAAGCCTAACTAACTGGCAAGAGTAATGAACAGAATCAAGAAATATTCAGTATAGAGAAAAACAGGATCATGACTACTTTTAACTGGTTGATAAATGTCTACAACAACACCTGGAAAGCTCACCATAACTACCAGTGAGGTGTGGGATTCATCTACCTGCTGAAGAGTCCAGAAGCCAGGACTTCTCAGTATCAGATCCCAGCACAGATCTATACACTTGATCACATTAATCTTGGCACATGCATTTCCTGCTGCCCAGACCAATGAAAAAATCCTGAGTACTGGAGCTACATTTCTCTGCAAATCTTTTCTTTAAATATTTACTTATTTATTATGTATACAGTATTCTGTCTGCTTGTATGCCTGCAGGCCAGAAGAGGGCACCAGACCTCATTATAGATGGTTGTGAGCCACCATGTGGTTGCTGGGAATTGAACTCAGGACCTTTGGAAGAGCAGGCAATGCTCTTAACCACTGAGCCATCTCTCCAGCCCTCTGCAAATCTTGAGATGTGATTTTTTTTTTTTTAAGAATCAGAGTCTATAGACTAAGAGATGGGCCCTAGATATATAGTCTAACTTAAAAATCTCTCCTACATCATCTACTTATGTGTTCCTCAAATAAAAACAAGGATGAAATAACTTTCTCACAGAGAAGGAAGATGTCCAAATATAAGCTGGCAGGTTCTGGATTTCACAAGACTTATCTGAATAAGTAGAACGACGAAATTCCTGTGGGAATGACATTCAATGGTTTTGCTGATGTAGGTACCGAGAATCACAAGGGTGAGGAAGAAGCTAAAGCCTAAGTCCTTTTGATCTGCATTTCATTTCTTTGATCATCACCCTATTTATGTTTGCAGTCTCAGATTTCCCCAGATTTGTGTGCAGTGTTAAAAGTTTTTGAGGCACAATTAGTTACAGAAGCATACTTTAAGTACTCTTTGACTGAACAAAGGACTCTAAAATACACAGATTTCTGAAGCAGTAATAACACTGAATCCTTGGTAAATGGTACCCATGAAGAAGGTCAAGATGAGTGTTGTGCCCCTGCCTTGGCTGCCTCCTGGTGGTAATCAATGTACTTACAGCAAAAAGCAAGGGGGTCTGGACCTGCCTGGGTTCTGCATGGTTGCCCTAACATCTACCAGGCTGCCTGTTTTTGCCTATAGGGTTTGTGAATGAGCACACTGCTCTGCTGAAGCTGTCAGGAAAGAAGACTGTCCTCATGGGTACATTTGTGCTGGGGTTACTGTCAGTTTCCAGACAGTCACTAAAATGTCAACACATTTTCCCATCTGTTTATAGACAATTGGCAGGTTAAACTAGAATGATGGATGGGATGATTAAAATTAGGACCCCATTTTGGCTATAAATTTATTGGCATATAAGGGAAAATGAATATGTAGATTAAAAAATCCATGAACAAAAAATTTACAAATTGCTAATTTTTTTGTTTTTTGAGACAGGGTTTCTCTGTGTAACAGCCCTGATTGTCCCTGGAACTTTCTTTGTAAATCAGGCTGGCCTCAAACTCACAGAGATCCACCTGCCTCTGCCTCCCAAGTGCTGGGGTTAAAGGCATGAGCCACCATGCCCAGCCTGCTAAAAAGCTTTTATCTGGAATAAAATAATTTAGAAATTTCCACCAACCTTTTAGAGACACACTGGCACAGAGTAAAACTGATCTTTATCTCCCACAACAAAATGGTCTTTTTTTTTTTTTTTTAAAAAAAATCACGTGATTCATGCTTGCAAAAGCAACAAGACCCCCAAGTCACACAGAAGCTCACAATGGAAAGAGAAACATTCTAAAAATATAACCTAAGATACTCACCACTAATATTTTGGTGACTATCTTTTCATGTACCCTCAGGTGTGTACACACACATGTGCACAGGCACGCACACACTCACTCAATGTTCTCTCTAAATGAGATTATGGATGCTGTCCTTTAGGATGGTTTTGAAGGCAAAGAAGTAACAGTTGAATGAACAATTGCAAATCAACCATCTACAAAGGCTAATGGGAGAAGGGTTGATCAAGACATGGTTGTGAAGACCCATGGCTTCGGTTCTGAGTAATGCATTTATGTATGGAACTGAAGCAGTATGATCCAGGCACTTGGGTTTCTATTTAAGCATTCTCAAAAGCATCTGATGCATAGACTGAGCATCTGGGAAGATTCTGAATGAGAGGACCATTAAATTGTCTAGTAGTTCTATAGAAGTGCCCAGAGCATCACTATTTATTTGTACTGGTTGTTACTCATGGTTGAATTTTTAAAAATATTTAATTACATTTACTTACTTTGTGTACTGGTGTGTGTGTGCGTGTATGGTATTTACAATGGCATGTGTGTGGAGGTCAGAGGGCAACTTGGAGTAATTATTTTTTTCTTCTATAAGGTAGATTCTGTGACTGAACTCAAGTCAGGCTTAGCAGCAAGCGCCTTTACCCACTGAATCATATCACCAGCCTCCTCACTGGTAAAATCTAACGAACTCAGCTTTGTCGGGCTGTGGTAGTGCATGCCTTTAATCCAAGCAGTCGGGAGGCAGAGACAGGTGGATCTCTGTTACTTCAAGGCCAGTCTGGTCTACAGAGTGAGTCCAGAATAGCCAGAGCTATGTAGTGAGACCCTGTCTTGAAAACAAAACAAAAAAAGAACTGAGCTTATTATCTAGCTTGATTGGGAATCAGCAAGACAGTGGCTGCAGACCAAACAATGACTTCACTGTGAATGGAAGTGTTTTTGAAATCATGGGCAACCATAGCATTCCTAGGCACTGTATCTAATTTCAAGGACAAAGTTAAACTAATTTGCTTTATTAAAAGTAGATGGCTATTTTTTAAATTTTAAATTATGTTTATCTATATTTTTGTGTCTGTGTGCATATATACATATGCCATGGTGTGTGTTTATGTGTAGGTCAGAGGACAACTTGTGGAAGTTGGATTAATCTCAGGTCCTCAGGCTTGGCAGCAAGTGTCTTTCCTGCTACACCACACTCCTGGTCCCAGACGGCCACCTTTTCACAGAACTGCAGCAGATTCTCAGCAGAACTAGTTTGGCTAACATTTATTGAGCACTTATTACGTATTAGGCACTGTGCTATAGCCCTATGATATAGACTAATCATTATTTGCTTATTTTGATGATTAAAATTATCTTCAGATAAATTAAAATGCCCAACTGGAAAATGGAGTTGCGAATCAAATCTAGGTGTGACTGACTCTGGAATCTGAGCAACTGGTACCGTGTTCTGATGGAAAACTGTATCTAGCAGTGTCCATAAAAGTAGTAACTTCTGACTGACCTAATGGACAGGCAAAGGCTATTCATATAAAGGGTGAAGAACACTAATGTATCACAATAGACTCTCAGTATGTGTGGGGTCAAGGATGACAGAAGATATTTCCTGCAAGATTTTTGTCAACAGATCAGGTTGGAGAGAGTATGTCAGGGGAAGTGAAAGTTTTGTGTTTCCAAGGTTAAACATTATTATTATTCCAGGAGATTGTTTACTGTTGATAACTTAAAATGCTACACCAAACTCCAATATGGAAAGCACACGATGTGCACCAGCAGCAATGTAGGTTCAAATTTGGGCACTGGACCAGGGCTGTGCCCATCTCTAAGTAGTATGAATACTCAGGTAAAAGAAAGGCCTGCATAGTAAATAACATTTAAAACAAAGGAAAACAAAATCCTTCCATTACCCTATCACTGTGGGTTGCTACTTCTGGGAAATTATTGCATCAAAAGGACCAAGGTATCTATCCTACAGTAGCCCTCAGAGCGACGTGCAGCTGCTGCCAGCATTTCTCGCTCTATGCATTCCTTGTGGGAAGGTCATCTCACCATTAAGAAGCCTGACTGGTGTTCTTTCTTGTGGAGGCCAACTTTGCCTTTCTGTAACCTATCTTTTCTGCCCTTAGATAGACTATTTTGACATCTCTACCTCCCAACAGTTCTGAGAGCAGTAGATTTGCTTCCCGCTTCTTTCCTGTCCTTGACCATAGGCAAAGGTCTTAGCATGCTCCCCAAAGTTGATTAAAGCTCCTGGTAAAATCTATGAGCACACACAGAGTGGGGCTATTCCTGTGACATACTAAGACTGTTCTAGTGTCCTGGCATGTGCATGATGCTGTGGATCCAGCCTCTACTAAAGAGAGCCTCCAGAGTTTTGCTCACATATGCTGGTCTTACTGAACAAAATGAACTCCCATTCTGTGTGACCAAAAATAGATGGCTCATGAAATAAATTTTTTGTTAACTATGATCCCACTGGGATCAGCATGAAACAGGTGGGGAGCCAAGTCTCCCCACATGTAATGAAAATTACATGTTTTCTTGGGATCATCTGGCACATGCAATCCAAAAAACAATTTGTTACTTACTCATTAGCATTCAAGCTAGCTGTGGCTCTGATGATCATGTAGCAGAGTGTGAGAGCACTGAGGAGGCCAAAACTGGCAATAATAAACCATTCTTCTGTTGACAAAGGAAAGGGAGGAAATCACTCTGGGGAGAAGATTTAAGTCAAATCGATGTCAACACTTCCCTCAAATGCAACGAAGCAGACGTCAACGGAGGTGTAAGCCAAGGCTGGCTCAAGGAAGTCAAGCAGGAGGAAGTTTGCCAGAAAGCTACTAACTAGAGAAGGTTAGTGGAATACTGGGAAAAGCTGCAAGGAGAAAGGAAAGCATGGCTCAACCATTTCTTTCAGTTTTGATCCAAAAGTACATGAAAAGTGTGACCACCAAAAGGCACAGGAAAATTATGTAGGAGAACTATACATGGACATAGATATCACTGTGAATTTAAATGACAGTAGAACAATCATACTTAAAATAATTTTTCAAATTTCCTTTTTGTCATTTCTTCATGGTTCTATACTCAATCTTAGAAAAGGGTTAGGAGCACGGAGTGGGGCTCTCGAAAGTCTTATGTGTATGCTGAGCAGAAAGCTGCTCTTCCAAGATACATTTGCATTTTCTCTTATCTATCAGCTTGGAGTATTCATACTAAAAAGACACATCACAACTGTGCCAAGAAAACAGGTTCAGAACTCCTGCTGGAAAGTAAAACTGGTCCTTCTGTCTGTAGAAAAGTAAGGGGGGCCGTGACTGACAAGGTGTGTAGAAGTAAAAGTCAAAGTCACGCATACATGGAGGTAGAGGGAGACTAAAATGGGGTCCGAGAACCAATCTGACTTGCTCCAAAGTTGTAACTATAATATATTGCCAAGGATAAACTAAATTGGGAGGGTTTAACAAAGTAATCCTATAAAATTCCTCTATGTCTGTAACAAGGCATGACAAATGTTCACGCACAAAACTGTGCCTACAGGACTGCTGCTTCATTTTAACATTTTAGTTAGTATACAAAATAATGGCTTTCATATGACTTCATATACGTAACATAGTTATTTTTTCAAAAACTTTTAATTTTCAATTATGTGTATGTGTGTATATATGTATATGTGAGCATATGTGCCCATGGAGGCCAGAAGGTGTGGGACTCCCTGGAGCTGGAGTTACCTCACGTGGGTGCTGAGAACTGAACCTTGGGTTCTCGGAAAGAGTAGTAAGGGCTCCTAACAACCCCACTTTGGGTATTTCTTAGTCTGGGTTTCATAAATTCCAAAACTGCATAAACTGTGTGTGCACAGGCTTTTTTTTCTTCTAGAAAAGGCTAAGAGAGCTTGCTCTCTAGGCTCCAAGGATGCTAAGTTTGTTCTATGAGCTATATCTTCACTGTCCTGATTGGTTTACATGACTACAATGCTTTGTGAAGTCTTCATATAACACTGCAGCCACTGCTTCTTGGATACAGATTTCTTTGTCACTAGATTTAAGCTTTATATTTAGGTCAAAATGGACACTCAAGAATCCATGTGAAATCTACTGTTTTAACCTGTGCATATTTTAGTTGGAAATAATGTATACTGGTATTTTTAAAATTCAACAGATGAATTGTTATCAAAAGCAAGGAGAGTAACATAATATTAATTCTTTTCTTTTCTTTTTGGCTATAGTTGAGGCTGGTCTTGAATTTAAAATTCATTTGCTTCTACCTCCTAAGTGCTGGGAATGCTGGGATTATAGGCATGTGCCACTGTGTCCACTGAGCTGCCACCAAGCCCAACTTCTCATCAACCGTTGTTCACAGACTAACATTTAGAAACTTCAGTCACATCTATTTTTCTGAATCCTGAGCACATATACCTATCTGTGTCTTTGCATGTGAGAAATGACATCACAGCGCCACCTGGCAGAGACAAGAGTACTTCAGCAGCAGTCTCCCACTGCCGGGGCATTAGCACAGTGCCTTGCACACAGCAGATGCTGACTGAAGCTCCTGTACTTGCTTATGGTAATACAGGGATTTGGAAGGAAAAGTGGTACTTTGGGTCTAGATAATCACATGAATTTTCTTTACTGGCATTATGTGTAAATTCTGATAAAGGTGGTTTTTTTGGTATATTTTTACCATCAAAATATTTTATTATCAAGATTTTGAAGACAGTTCCACATAAAAATGACGTGTGCTTAATGTAGTAGGTGCTCAATAAATGCCTGGTTAACGAAGAACTTATAAAAGCGCATTTTTTTTTTCTGAGACAGGGTTTCACTGTAGTTTTCTAAAAGTGCAATTTTAAATCACCTTTATCTCCTTTCATACTGCTAGACCAAGTTTTGAAACTCTAGACCATAAAACCTAAATGCCAAAGTAGGAAAACCATGAAATGTTGCTAAAACAAGCAATGGTAAGAAATGAGTCACACTACATCAAAGAATAGTTTTACTTATAACAGAATGAAAGCTCTTGGCCTTCAGACAAATGGCAACCTCTGGATGGCTCAAAACCATGCATTTCAACAAAACAGATCACAGAAGCCTTAACAAGCTATTGCATAAACTGCTCCCCCCATGTTTGTTACTGATCAGCTCTAGGCTTCAAGTCCTGGTAAGCAGCAGCATAATTAGAAAAAGCAGCACCAGAGTGGCGACGAGAGATGGGTGAGAGGTTGTTAGATGGAAACTGCACGTAAAGAATGAAAATGGAGAAAAGGATTTGCTTGTTACAGGATGAATGCCTTGCCTAGAACATCATACACACCTCACCAACCAACCCACTCATACTATACAGATGGGCACTGCCCTCACAACAGTACATTTTTGCTTATTAACAGTTCAACAATCAGGATATTTCATAATGAGCCCAGAATACTTTTTAGGTTCAAATTTTACATTAGATTTTCACCAAATTGCTTACAGCCTGGAAGATCATGGGCAGCAATGCTCAGCATACAGCACACTAGCACTGCTGCCTGCTGGCCCACACTGCACTCCAGTGTCTCCCTTTAAAATGTCTATTTGCAATGCAACGATTTCAAAACACAGCTTACTGAACAGCCATTAAGACAAACCTTTAACCTGTAGTACGAGATGCAGGCTGTGTTCCCAGCACCTGGTTCCCGGCCACACGGCTAGCTTATACCCTAAATGATTACACACAAACTGGATTCATTTAACACTCTGCCTGGCCATTAGTTCTAGCCTCTATTGGCTAATTCTTACATCTTATTTCAACCCATTTTTAATAGTCTGTAAGTCACCACAAGGTAGTGGGCTTACCGGGAAGATTCAGCATGTCTGACCCTGGCGGCTTCATGGCGGCTGCTCTCTGAGCCAGTCTTCTTCCCAGCATACTGTTCTCTTTTCCCTGCCTAAGTCCTGCCCTATCAAAAGGCCAAGGCAGCTTCTTTATTAACCAATGAAAGCAACACAAAATACAGAAGACCCTTCCTACACCATTACACAACTAACCATATAATCACCAGCATGCACATTCATTACTATGAAGAAAGTTTGTAATTCTAAACAGCTTTTTAAATGTATATATTCTCGTTTCCATTATGAAAACTGCTGGACCACATGACTTCAACTTTCTCCTTGACAGTCACCACATGCCCAACATAGGCAGCAATGCCATCTGGTGCCTGGGCAAAGAGTCCCCACTTACTTGTTACTGCAATGTTGATTTCACTTGTTCGGGGAGTGAGCTCCCCATCTTGAGGAAGAGGCGATATGCCTGAAGTTCGCAGTGGCTCAAGGCCAAGGGAACTGTCACTGGCAAGGTCACCAAGGGCTGATCTTCGGTTAACTGCTTGGGTTCTGGTGAGCCTTTCCATATCAAATGCTACATTATCAGTACATGGCAGATTTGGCTGCAAAATATTTTCAAATTAAAAAATCATTATCAAAACAAGTTTATAAAACCCTGAAAGTTTAACGTTTATAGAACCCTGAATGTTTAACACCCACTCCAAGAACTTCACCATGCTTTTTCCACATAATCACTTCTCATTTGCCTGTCCATCTATCTTTCCTACTATCATTTAAGAAGCTTTCTTCAAAGAATCAGTTGATTTTCTCCCAAATGTACAAAGGAAAACCAAAATCCATAGCTCAAAAATGTCCACTGTAGCTTGGCAAAAAAATGACAACCATTTGTGGTCTCAGTCACAGGCAAAGGGAGGCTAACAGCATTTACAAAGCTGGCATACTCAGATTGAAAGTTTACTTCATTATCTTAATGTTAAATGTCACTGTTAGCATCTACTTTCAGAGACAAAGCACATAGCAAAAGCAGATCAAAGCTCAGGTCTGTAAACTGTAAGAAAATAATCTGCATCAACACCTGAGTCTCCAGCTACAGCTGAAGTCCACCCATGGAGAGGTGGGTGTCAACACTCACAGCAGAGTAAGAGGCAGCTTCTCTGTCTGTGGAAGACAGCATATGAAAACAGAGCTCAGAAAAATGGCAGACAAAAATGACAGCCAAGATCCAGAGTCTACTGCTTCTAGGGCAAAAGAACTCTATTTTTGAGTCTCCCAAAGTTCTAAAAAAAAAAAAAGAAATTAAAAGAGCAATATAAAAGCTGATGCTTACAGTAACGTCACATCCCAAGAATGACAACTATCATTCATTCCAGAAGGCATTCTGTCATTAGAAATGGACAGAAGACAAGTTACTATTTCCACATGCTGGCCATATGAGACAGTATCTGTTGAACTAGTTGTACATAGAGGATGATTTGGCCCCCAGAGAACAGTTAGCAATGGTGACCTTTTTTTTCTATTAAAAGTATATGCTGAATATATACTTGTTGATATTTTAGTTGTGAGCCTTAGCCTTTAACGATGAGCTCTCTCTCCAACCCTATATACCTTTCTTAAGCAAGAAATGTAAGAAAGTCTCCACCATTCTCATGGTCACAGCTGACCCCAGTGCAGCATATTTGGCTAACACAGCTGTCAAGCTGCGCAAGGTCCTCAGGTACTTTTTGGTTATCATCTGTTTTCATTGCTTGCAAGTTACTGACACTCAAAGATGTGAAAGGCAAGCTAAAGAGGGCAGAAATGACATCATAATAGATCACAGTTTTCAACACCCTATTTCTTTCATGTGCCCTCTATCAATCAGAAGCACACTTTTTAAAACAGACTAGTGTAGTTATTTACATTTCTTCTCGTGACACCGAGTAGTTTAGAACTTTGAAGTTACCTGGAAGAAGGGCACTGTTGCACAAAAAAGGTCCACGTGGCAAAGAAAGCAAGAGTATTCTAAAGAGATTTGGCCATGGCTTCTATTATGCTAGTTGCATTACACTGCATGTAGATATGTTATTACATAAAGTAGTGACAAGCAGGGAACATACCACAATTCCTAGGGCTTTCAAAATATTAAGTTTGCACATAGGACAGGTACAGTGTTCACTAAGCCAGGGATCCACACATGACTTGTGGAAAACATGCCTAGAAAACAACAGAGAATTATGTCACAAATTACATATTGAAGAACTCCACGGTCAAAATGGAAAGAATTAGAATTTTTTCTGCTTTAGGGGATTTTCAACATCCAAGAGATAAATATGGAGCACATAAAAACAACCTACATAAATTTTCCTGTACTTAACAGCACTGTGTAATGAGCGTGAGAAGGATACAGATGCTGGAACTTATTTCTGTGCTGTGAAACCACCATAGAGCCTCATGCATGCTATAAGTGACAGGGCTTGCTGAGTTGTCCAGGATGGTCCCAAGCTCACAAGTAATAAAGACTAGCTGGGACTTTAAGTATACACCACTGTGCCCAACTTGCCTTTTCATGCCACTGAATTCCAAAAGACTTGAAAAAAAATCGAGAAAAATGTATTAAGAATAAAGATAACCAGACTTTAAAAACAAGCCGTATTTTAGAAGGATAGCTCATGTAGAAAAATGGAATTCTGGTGGGCGGTGGTGGTGCACGCCTTTAATTTCAGCACTCGGGAGGCAGAGGCAGGCGAATCTCTGTGAGTTTGAGGCCAGCCTGGTCTACAAGAGCTAGTTCCAAGAAAGCTCCAAAGCTACAGAGTAAAGCCTGTCTCAAAACGCCCCACCCCTGCAAAACAAAACAAAACAAAACCCAAAAAGCAACCCCCCCAAACAAACCAAAATGGAACTTCACACAGGTGTTAAGTTGCAGTTAAATTAAGAGTTCTCTGGATAAATGTTAGTTTTATAGAATTCAACCTAGGCTGAATATTGGTAAAAGTCACAGGGCAGTTAGAACTCTTTTAAGGTAGTTAACTTTATCTAAGAATGAGAGCATCAGTTGGTGATTCTTGGCTGAAATGTTAAATGTTAAATGATGGGGACAATAACATCCTCTCCTACTTGTGAGAACATAAAGTCACATCCTCCTGATGAGGTCAGCCGCTCAGAGAGGGTCTATATTCTTGGAAAAGGAACTTGTTCCCATGGGAAGTCCGGAAAAGACTTTGAAGGACAGGCAAAGGTCATGCCCAAGTTCTGGTATCCTTGTACAGGAACCGGAAGAAGCTGCAACCCAGCACGAGGAGCCTGTAGTGCTAGGCTGACACAAAGGGGCATCAACAGATTCTTGGGCAGGTTTGGAAGAAATGTTACAATCTGAGTTTGGGATAAAAGATAATTTGAGAGATACCAAATTGGGTCATCATATACCTTAATTGTTTTAATTTAAAAAACTTGTTAATTTATAATTTAATATTTTGGTTATTATTTGAAAATAAAAATTTTTATTTTTTATTTTATTTATTTTTTGGTTTTTTGAGACAGGGTTTCTCTGTAGCTTGGGAGCCTGTCCTGGAACTAGCTCTTGTAGACCAGGCTGGTCTCGAACTCACAAAGATCCGCCTGCCTCTGCCTCCCGAGTGCTGGGATTAAAGGTGTGCGCCAGCACCACCCGGCGAAAATAAAAAATTTTTAAAAAGATGGTCTAGAAAACTTCTTACTAGGATGACAATTTCAGCCAATAATATGCTATCCCACAGTTTCCATTTGATGGCCTTATAGCCCACTTCTTTGGAGACCAGGATCAAGATCTTGAAGTCTTGCTTCATCACTCTACTCTGAGACTTTCAGACAGGGCATTCTCACTCTGAGTACTTTCTTTAGGGGTTTTATAGGCTGGAAAGCTATCAATCCATATGGCGACTTACAGTTATAGAATACAAGGTGTTATGACTTCCTCCTCCTACTTATATGGACTAAGAGTGCTCCAGAGAAAAGACAAGGTGCTTCTGAGGACTCAGCCTTTACTGAGGGTCATGTGCAGCTAGTGCTCAGCAGCACTCAACGGTACCAAGATAGACTGCAGTGGAACACAGAACAGAACAAGGCTGCTGCTGTTGCTGTTTCTTTTTAAAAACATTATTATTTGTGGGTATGCACAACATGCCCACAATGTGGGAGTCAAGAAGAAAACCTGAAAGAGTCAGTTTTCTCCTACAACTATGTGAATTCCAGGGATCAAACTCAGGTCATCAGACTTGGTGGTACCTCTACACATTAGGCTATCTCTCCAGCCCTGAACAATATTTCTTGATCTCTGTGGGGCATGCAAAGGTCCCTTTAGATCTCATCTAAATTGTAGAATCTAAACTATAATTACATAATCTGTATACATCTGGGAGCAACTGATAGATGTCTGGGGGCTTAGCTAGTGCCAGGACAGAGTGGGACAGTCGAGAAGGTGCTCTAGTCTTAGGATGGACAATGGGATTTGGCTATCAAGAGTAGAAGAGATCATGTGATCTCCTAAAGAGTTGCTTTGGTTCAGGAGTGAGATGTATGAAGGTGGGTATGGTAGCTGAAACTTAACCAGAAGATGGTAGAACCCTCGTATAAGCAAGCAGCAGCTGTTTGCGGATAAAGATTTGGCTCTGGTCTGTCCAGGGCAGTGTTTTTGCTTTTCCTATTACTGGTTACTCAGGAAAAAACAAAATGACGTACCTCCCTTACTTAATTTCTCCCAAATTATGGGATGAGAGGGCCACACAACCATAACCATTTTCACATGCTGTGAGGTTTTCATACACACAGTTTAAGGGTTTACAACTTGTCTGTTCCTTTGACCTTAAATGAGCCATAAGTGGATTTTTTAAAAAAATGTTGGGATTCTTAAGTACTTATTTCCTTATAGTTTTCTTGACCTAGAAGAAAAACTGTTCTATCCCATTAGTCAATTTCTGTGTTCCCCTTTGTGTGGTTACAGAAGATAAAGACTATCTTTCTATCTGTAGACAAATAAGAATCTCTCTTCCTTAGTTAACTCAAAACCTAAAAAAATATTTCTTCTCTTTAAAAACAAAAGTTTTTAGCTATCACCTGCACCCCAGACAACTATTCCAACTCCCCTCCCGTGACCCAGAGCCAACCTTTTCCAGTTTTCACCAGCCCAGCTTCTGTGCAACTAACCCCAGACCTTCTGTCTCCAACTCCCACTGCTTTTCTGGATAAAACCAAGCCCTTGTTCTCTGCATTATTCAGCCTTGAGCAATCCTGCACTCTCCTACCTGGTCACTTTGGGAACAAATGCTTAGGCTTGTAGCTGCCCCTTCTTTACTATTTTCTTGTGACCGCTTCCTCAGCCTACTGCTCACCGTACCCATTATGTCCTTCATCTTGTTTCTGGGCAAAGCTTTGCTACTAAGCGTCTGGATCCTTGGTCCACCACTCTTCTTGCCTCTCAGCTGTCTGCCCTGAAAGACCATGGGTGGGAGACTGGGGAAGACAGGCTTGATCACTTCGTGAGGCTGACTGAAGCACATGAAAACTGTACCTGGAATACTTTGAGAAGCACTAAGGTTTTGCTAAACAAGCAAAGTGACCTTAATGTTCCATATAACATCTCAATAAATGGCAAGAATACTTTTGAAATAAGCCTTAGGCATTAGGGCATCCATCACTAGGCAGAGGGTGCACCACAGGGACCAGACCTTGAAAAGCAGTTCTTCCTCACTGTCTTGAGAGACTCTTGTAATAAAAATACACACAACAGCAGAAAGGGGCAAAGTGGTGGACTGGGAAACGCAGAGAACTGTAGACCAATGTATCAGAGCTTCCACCATGACCATTACTTCTGTAAGAAATGCTGTGAGATACACAATGGAGAACACACAGACTATGGAAGAAATAAGCCCGCAACACTGAAATGCAGTGCCTCCTTGCTCCTACTCCGTAGGGACCAGAAACAGAGAGCAGAAAGCAGGGTGTCCTGTTAAGGACCTGGCAAACATGAAAGAATCCAGGATTATTAAAGGTCAGACACAAGAACTCCTTCCCCAGAGATGCTATTTAAGCCGATCTCCCTCTGAGGTGGGGGTGACTGCAGCAACTCCCTAGCCAGCCAGTCGCCAGCTTCCTGACCTGTTTTAGCACCGGCTGGTATCTTCATGCTGTGGCACACTCCTTAGTATTTCTACCTACTAACATCTGTGGCTAACCTTTAAATAAAGTGGCTGTTTCTCAGTTTTGGAGCCATGATGGCTAATATCCAAAAGGTGATCAACTGTAATCAACTGACACAAGCAGGAGGTCCCCAAAGCAATGTCAACTGCCATCTGTCCACAATAAATTCGTGCAATAGAGGACAAAAAGAAAAGGTCATGTGACAAAGCAATTCACAAGAGGTCTGATATTTATAGAGAAAGGTTTGGTTCAGGACAGTCTTGTTAAAAATGAAGGACAGACAGACATAGACATCTGGCTGTCTTCCAACTGAGGAGAGAAAGCAAATAAAGGTTCTACCAAAAGCTAGCTGAAGGGTAATATGGGTAAGGGTTAGATTTAAAACAAATAGGAATCTCAAAGGCTTGATTATGACTGTATGCTGATGAACAAAGATAGACAGAACAAAAAGCCAAGGGGACAGACAGTCAACAGATCAAGGTCCCCTTTCGCTGGCAGAAAAAGACCCAAGTAGAAATAGCAGCGCCAGACCAGAGCTGAGCTGCCTCCTCCATGCTTGGAAATGCCAGGGAGGGTATAGAGGTAGACATGCTGGAGGCCTGATAGAAAGCTCAGGGAAATCCAACAACTATTCTCTCTATGAAGCTGATGGTAAGGTTCACTTGGCTGAGAGTGAACAATGGGTAAAGGAAATGTTTAAGGAGACACTGCTGTGATAAGCAGGGAAGGCCCACCAGGATAGCAGAAAGACTCTGGGTAACACTTGGCATCCAGCCATGGGTGGAACTCTGTCTGTGCAGTCTGTCCAAAGACCAGGTGGAAGACAGTGAGGGACAAAAGTGCTGAGCCACATGAGATGGAGAAATCCAGGGAATGCTCAGGGCTAAAGAACAAACAGATAAAAGAAAGAAGGGGTATTCCAGGTGGAAAGACACTGAACAGGGAAAATTACCACAGGTATTAGAGAGTCACTGGCTAGAACTAAGCTTGGAGAAGATTTGGGATCAAAACTCCCTGGGTCAACCTCTTCTAGGTCAGTGATTCTCATCTGGAGACATTCTGGGTTGTCAAAACTGTGTGGCATGGTACTTTTGGGGAGTAGTGGCAGAGGCTAAGACAATGCTAAATGTCCTGTGTTGTACAGGGCAGCTTCCCTAACCTTCTCCTTCAAACAGACTCATCTGATTGGAATGTTAGCAGTGCCAAAGCTGAGAAACCCTGTATAGGTCAAAGGTTGTCACAAAAGATTGCTCAATGGTAAAAGTTAATTTTTACTATACCTGAGGGTAGTACTGTTGTTAAGGTGAGGGGACAACATGTTCTCAGTAGGCTGAAGACTGTAATTTAGAGAAAGCTTCAATTTATGGAGACTTAAGAAAGCAGCTGGTTTCAAAACAACATGAAGAGCAGACAGTCAGTGCAGCACATTTGCATAAAGTGTGGGCAAGACAGTGGAGGGAGAGAGCAAAGAAATCCCCTCAAGTTTGACAATGTTTGAGCTCTTTAAAAGCAGCTCACGAACACAAAGGCTGAGCAACAACTGTGCTTTGGCTGTAGAAAGTTAAGGTTCCACAAGGCTGTGGACCTCAGTGGAGAGTGTGACCCTCTGGTACCAGAAATCACTCAGGAATTTACTAAAGATGAATGGTGGTGTTCACTTAAGGTCTTTATAAAATTGCTCATTGATCTGACAGGGAGTTGGGTTGGGAAAACTCTGAGTTAAATTGGAGACGGGGAGAGGGGGAGAGAGAAAGAGAGAGAGAGAGAGAGAGAGAGAGAGAGAGAGAGAGAGAGAGAGAGAGAAAGAGATAGATAGACAGAGAGACAGAGACAGAGACAACACACTCAGAATCAACCTGGAAAAGTCAAGACAAGACTTTAGGGATGGCAAGAATGAGAGCAGGCAGCCCAGAGTCCTCTATTTTAGGATCAGACTCCCTTGAGGAAGACACTTTCATTTTTAATAATAACAGTGAATATTTTTTTCCCTTTCTGCTTTAGGTACCAGCTGGGTCCAGCGGTTTCTGGGCAGGGACAGGAAGAAAAGAAATTTAATGTTCAGTTCTTCCAGGTCAAAGCAGGCACTTGCTGGCTCTGCTTTCTTCTCCCTACTTGCTTCATAAACGTGCTTCCTTCAGCCTCACTCACACACTTCGATTTTAAATAACTGAATGAAGAAAAATGGCCAGTACATAATTTTCTGCAGGGCTGCTTACACTGAGTTTGGTTAAGATCTTTCTTTATGTAACCTAGAATTGGAATGTTTACTCCAGAATCTTGAGCTTCTATTTTTGTATACAGCATTCTTCTGGAGATCCAAGATTAAAACACAAAAACAAAAAAAGCAATCTATTTTGTGTGCATTTCCTAGGCACAAAATGTTACTTTCTGAATAAGTAAAATAGGACTGGTAGCTTCATGGAGGCACAACAGCCTACAAATATTTTACTCAGTCACAAGTTCACAAGGCAGGGTCATGTGAGTATCTTTTCATGAGATGAGAGAAGAAAGTAGAAATCTTTGGTTTTAGGTTCTCAGTAGGTGATTCTGCATTTTATACACAAAACAGGGTATCTTGGTGCTTCATGTTCCCTAGTTTGGCATAGAACATAGTAGAAATCAACATGCTTATGAAGGAAACCAGTCTGGGGGTGCAGGCCTATAAGCTCAGTTACATGGGAAATTGAAACATGAGTTTGGCAAGTTCAAGGCCAGTCTGGGTTACAGAGTGACTTCATAGTCAGTTTGGGCAACTTAATGAGATCCTGTCTCAAAGTAAAAAGAATGCTGGGGATATACCTCAGAAGAGAGGAAAGGATAGAGAGGGAATAAGAGAGCCAGAGAGGGAGGAAGGGAGGGCACTAGCTAGAAATCTTATATAAGAAATGACGATTACTGAAGTCAGACTCTTTACTGGCTCTGCCATAATAAACTGTGTAAACCTGGAATCTGCCACTGGCCTTACTATCTATCCTTCACTGGACTTCGGTGCTATGGTTTGGGTGTAATCTGGGTGTCCCTCCCATAGTTCATGGTGGTGAAAACTTTGGTTATCAGTTGGTAGGTGGCAGAACTTCTGGAGAATGGGACCTAGTGGAGGTCCTAAGGGTATTGGTGGCATGAGGTATTGCCTATGGGATTCTTCTGGTGGCTCTCGTGAGGTTATTACAAAAGCAGCAAGTGTGGCTAGCCTGTCCTCTTGCTTCTACACGGACTCCCTCTATGTATGCTACAATCATACTCACCAGAGGCTAGCCATTGGATGCTACACAGAGAACTTCCAAGACTTTCCACAGAATGACAAACTAGCCAGCATAATAAGAGAGCAACACCCTCTTTGGATTGCTGACAGGATCAGAAAAGATGGTACATGTAACCTGCACAAAGTAGTGTACTGTCTCAGAGCAGTTACAAAGCAAACAGCAGTCCTCCCATTCTCCATAACTCAGGGCTTTAGCATAATAGAAGAACCGAGAGCCGGGGGATGAGGTGGAAGGCTTGTGAGAGGGCTTTATAATGAACTCTAATTTGAAATGGACAGTGTTTTGTTGTGTTTTTTCTTTTTTGTCTCTACTAGTGATCAAACCTATAACCTGGTACATGCTAGTCAAGTGTTCTACCACTGAGCTACAGCCTAGCCCAGGAGGGTCACTGAATATAATTTCTTAGGTTATGATGTACCTAGATGTTGTCATGTGATTTTTTTAAAAAAGATTTTATTATTTATTATGTATATGTATATAGTGTTTTACCTGCCTATATGCCTGCATGCCAGAAGAGGGCACCAGATCACATTACATGTGGTTGCTGGGAATTGAACTCAGGACCTCTGGAAGAACAAACAGGCTGTGCTCTTAACCTACAGGGTTTTTCTATATATCCCTGGCTGTCCTGAAACTCACTTTGTAGACTAAGCTGGTGGTATAGGAGGTCCTTCTGTATTTCGATTGCTTTCATTGGTTGAATAAAGAGACTGCCTTGGCCTTTTGATAGGGCAGCCCTTAGGTGGGGGGAGTAGACAGGACGGAATTCTGGGATAGAGAAGGCTGAGTAAGAGAGTGCTGCCCGCCATGAAGCCTGCCAGGTCAGACACACCGAATCTTTCTCAGTAAGACCACTACCTCGTGGTAAATACAGAGTATTAAAAATGGGCTTAATCAAGATGTGAGAGTTGGCCAATAAGAGGCTAGAGCTAATGGGCCAGGCAGTATTTCAATGAATACAGTTTCTGTGTAATTATTTCAGGAGCTAAGCTAGTCAGGCACTGGGAGCTGGGTGGCAGGACGCGGCCAGCCTGCTCCCTCCTCTTACTACAGGCTGGCCTTGAACAGAGATCCACCTGCCTATATCTTCCAAGTCCTGGGATCAAGGCGTGTAACACCATGCCTGGCTTGTCACATGTTTCTGATATACATATGCAAAAAATTCTTGGGAGGGACACTGGTCAGAATTGACCATGCTCTCTTCTTATCAGCATTTGAGCCTTAGCCTGTCAGGAGAACTATTGGTCAGGTGGTTTTCAGGACCAAGTAGATACCCACTCTGGAAGGGAGACAA
Source organism: Dicrostonyx torquatus (assembly GCA_028555095.1). Classification (NCBI taxonomy): domain Eukaryota; kingdom Metazoa; phylum Chordata; class Mammalia; order Rodentia; family Cricetidae; genus Dicrostonyx; species Dicrostonyx torquatus. Next base: position 576,791 of record JAQHUG010000388.1, on the reverse strand, counting down.
ACAAGACATTAATAGCATTCCTTTCAAACACAGAAATCTGACATACTTGCAGGGGAGAACCCGAACAACATCATTCTGCTTATAGCTCTCTATGCAGACTGCACAGTGATCGAAGTCTGGGTCTGTTTCCTGAAACAAAAAGCACAGGAGCTGAGTGTGTGCACACAAGTGCTACAACTCAGCTAAGAACAATCCTATAGTAAGCAGATGGCTACAAAGGGAAAGGAATTAAAAATAGTAACTTTTCATTTGTTTAAGTAGGCTGAACCAAATTACATATGAGCCAATCATATAATCCATACTAATTTCTATTTATGATATCTTAGGATAAGTCAGAGCCCTGTTTTTTCCACAATTCACAGCAGATCACCTTGGATTATCATGTGTCTACCCCAATTCCTCTACTACTACCTAGTCTCTATAGGTTTCACTGTAACAATCTAAAACATTGAGATCCTCATTAAGAGGTTCATGCAGCCAATCAATTCCTAAAACACAGCTACAAATGATGGGCAGTGCTCAGTAGACTCCTTTGTTACAGTCCTAACTCAAGTATGGGAACTTCACTCTGGTCACAGACTTGGGGAAGCTACTGGTTTAACTCAATGTTGAGTATTTATCAAGAATATGAAAAGACAAACCAGTTGTTTGGTCACCAGGTTAATTGACTTCATCCTCTGGGCTAAGGAGGGTTCCCTTAGAGCTGTCTTAAAGCAAGGTATGCAAATAGCCTAAATCATTGCCACAATGTTGGCAGGTGCAGGGTGTACAAAAAATGTTGCTACCTTTTGTAATTATAGGAAAGATTATTTAGTACTGGGGAGAGATAGAGGATGATAGGTAATTTGTATCAAATACAGGGGTTTTCTAATTAATAGCAGCTGGCCAAGCCAAAGAAGCATTTCTGCAAGTGCCCTTTCCTTCCTTAGTGTGCAGCAACCCCAGTGAGAATGCCCCTTCCTCTGCAGCTGTGCTGATGACAACTGGCTCCAGTATTCACAGGCATACAAATAAAATCAGTGAAAGAAAGAATATGGGAAAACACAGAAAACAGAGAATCACACACAAAATCCTCCTTCCAGAGCTCTCTGCTAAAAAATACTAGCACTGGGCATATTGTGCCAGATTTTTTTTTTCCTTTTGAGATTTCTCTCTCTCTCAAATTGGTAAGTTTGGATATACTGAATGTAGAAACTAACACTAAGATGCTATATGGCACCTGAGCTCTGATTAGGGAGTTTTGATGAAAAGTTTAAGCTCTGCTATTTGTTGCCAACTCTTTGACTTGGTCTGCTTTAGGCCCAACACTGATAAACTGCTATTTCTACAAGTGTCAGCCTGTTGTAAGGTCCTTGTTAACTGAAATTCCCTAGAAATGAAGGTCTTCAGGCGTGTCTCAACTGAGAAGAAACAACACCCAAAACAGATGCAGCAGTCCTAAGAAACAGAAGAAAATGTACTTCTCTTGGCTATTTTATGTGCAAACTGTCTCATTAGAACTCCTGGCAGATGTGTGCTCGGCTGTAACAGCTGAAAACTGCAGAGGAACAGTGCTAACAGTGAGTAGTCACTGATGCTGCTAAGGGTAAGAGCACCTGAAGTTCAGAAAAGCCGAAAGACTAGCTGAAGGCTTTCCAGACAGGCAAAGCATGAGCCAGAGTTCAAAGAGGAAATTAACTTCAATACTGTACCTTATCACCCTTTTTCACCGTTCTAGTTGTCAATTTACTGATGGCTTTCTTGGCTGCATCTCCAAGACGACGCTAAGAAAACAAAAAAGAAGACATTAAATGGAATATCTCTGAATAACGGCCCTTATTTTAGTATGTGATGCTGAAGTGAACACACAATCTTTATTCTAAATAATTAAAGATATAATGTCTCTATTATCCTAGACTACTTCTGTCATATTATGTAAGTGGACTCTGGAAAAGCAGTACAAATTAAAAAAAATTGGCAGCTATACTATAGATTCTTCATTTTAGTTGAATAAAAGTGTATTTGGTGAGAAATTATGTTTTACAGCCACTTCTGTTTCTGTGTATTGTGCGATGATGCCAGCCTATCAGTGCTGCTACACCTCCCAGCCCTCCCACTCTTGCCCCAAGAGCTTTCTCAGTGTGCTCTACCCATAAGCACTGTTAGGGATATGAACTGTCTTAGCAAAAGAAACCTCAAAGGCCCCACTACGTTCTCATACAGCACTGAGAACAGACATAGCGACAAGTCTACTTACTCCTGGTTCAGCTCACACTATTCTCTGTCATCTTAGGAAAGGGTGTTTGCTCGTTTAGGTTTAACGCAGATAATTTCTAAAATTGTACTCATCCAACACTGCCAGTCACAAAGAGCAGTGCTAGACACCAACAACCCAAAGATGACATGAAATGAACCTGTAGCCTTAAGGAGCCATTTGAACCTAGGAAATAACTGAAGAATACATTTCATATGGTGATGGGAGATGGGTTAAGAATAGGGAAGAATGCCAGGGAAGGCTTTGAGGAAGTGACATCAGAATTAACACTTTGGAAACTCAGCAAGGATGACCTAGTAATGAGCCAGGGACAGGATGGGATTCTGGACAAAAGAATCAGAATGCTTTGTGAGTCTGAGTTCACACTAGGATAACAGAAGCAAAATGAGATTGTCTCAGGCAGTCACTCTAAATACAATTAGATTTTAAACTGAGCAGAGGCAGAAAAAAAGCTGAAGGAATGGGGAAGGGAAAAAAACAAAAGAGACCTCACACTGTGTTGTAAGGATTTAAAAAGAAAACAAGGAGTGTGTGAGAGGACAATTAAAAATCGAAATAAAATAACTTATTGAACATCTTTGTTATCTACTACCCAGCTTTAACTATCAATATTTTGCTTGTCATTTCACCTAACAATCTCCCTGTATTGTAAGGATATCAACTTATCATTTCATCCAGTCTTCATTTTCCATCTCTGACAGGGTTTTTGTTAGATAGTACTAGTCTACTTAATAAATGCTCTTAATTGCTGAACCATCATTGCTGATGCCCCAGAATGCCTTTTGGTAGCTGACTTGTATGAATCAGGACATAAAGTCTAAATGTTATTTAGTTGCTATGTTTCTCAAGTCTCTTTTAGCCTGACTCCTCTCTATCATACTTGAAAACAAGCAAACAAACAACAACAAAACACCCATCCTTATAGAGATATAATGGGCTTAAACTGCATTCATTTGAAGGACATGTCGAAACCCAGAGTGTAGGAGGGTCCACCTTTATTTCTGTTGCTTTCATTGGTTAAATAAAGACTCTGCCTGGCCTGTAAGATAGGTCAGCCCTTCGGTGGGCGGAGTAGACAGAACGGAAGTTCTGGGAAGAGAGAAGGAAGTGGGCAGTCGCCGTGAGGCTCCCGCCACAGATGGATGCAGGTTAGACTTTTACCAGGCAGTAGTGGCGCACACCTTTAATCCCAGCACCTGGGAGGCAGACGCAGGTGGATCTCTGTGATTCCAGGCTAGCCTGGTCTACAGAGTAAGGTCCAGGACAGCCAGGAGCACAAAGAGAAACCCTGTCTCAAAAAAAAAAAAGAAAAAGACTGAAGTTCTCCCACTTTTTGGCTTGTTTTTTCTTTTCTTTCTTTTTCTTTTTTCTTTTCTTTTTCTTTTTTTTTTTTGAGACAGGGCTTCTCTGTGTAACAGCTCTGATTATCCTGGAATTTGCTCTCTAGACCAGGCTGGCCTCGGACTCATAAAGATCCATTTGCCTCTCCCCTCCCCATGCTGGTATTAAAGGTGTATGTCACCGTCACTAGGCCAACTTTCTAATTTGAAACTTACTCCTGAAGTCAGTGTGATGCTGATATAAAATATAAAAAGTATATTAATGTGATGCTGGCTTAATACATGTAGTATATGAACCCATGAAAATTTGGCCAAATGAGTTTCAGCATGAGCATGAAGACTGGTCTCCAACATTAGTACTGGAGAAAGTTGAGGTCCACAAACAAAAGAATGACACTGTACCCTTAACTATGCATGAAAATTAACTTAAATTTTTAATACCAAGAAAGCAAGAGTTAGTATTGATTTCTTAGATATAACCAAAAGCAACACAGGTAACAAAAGTAAAATTGATAATTCTAGATTATATCAAAAGCAAGGATACAACCAACAGATTAGAAAGGCATCCATGAAATGTAATGAAATGTAACTTGTAGATTTTATAAAGGATTAAAACACAGACTATATATAAAGAACTCCTACATTTCATTAACAAAAAATTAATTTAAAAAATAGGCAAAAGATATGAATACAAGCTTCTCCAAAGAGAATATGCAATGGCCAATAGGCAGATTTAAAAAAAATGCTCAACCATCTAATTAACTAGGGAGATACAAATGAAAGCCATGTTGTTTTTCATACCTATCT
>JAQHUG010000388.1:543224-563483 GCA_028555095.1 Dicrostonyx torquatus | reverse complement strand
AATGCACACTTCCTGTTTATTCAGGTAATATATCCTCTGGGGTCTTTGATGGAGTTGAAGACTAGATAGTTATAAATTATAGTTTTCCTTAGTCATGATAAAAGATAAGATATGAAACTTTAGACTCACAAACATAGAATAGATGATAGAGTATTTTCTTTAATTTTTTAAAAATTTTGTCAAATACAATGGACTGGGTATTGTATTTCTGATTCTTGCTTGCTGTTTAGTTATATATCATTTTACTATGTTAAAGTAAAAACCTTCCTTTTTGATTAGATAGAAAGAGGGAAATACTGAGGGAAATGTCTTTCTGTATGCTATATGTGTTTCTCTCATTGGTTGATAAATAAAGTCACTTTGGTCTATGACAAGGCAGGATAGAGCCAGGTGGGAAATCCAAGCAGAGATACAGGAAAGGGAGGAGTCCGGGAGACGCCATCCAGTTACAGAGGAAGCAAGACATGTAAAATATAAGGTTAACAAGTTACAAACCACGTGGCAGAACACAGATAAGAAATACGGGTTAATTTAAATATAAGAGCTAGCTAGTAATAAGTCTGGATCATCAGCCAAACATTTATAATTAATATAAGCCTCTGAGTGATTATTTGGAAACTAGAGGGCGGGAGAGAAACCTCCAGTTGCACACTTGCCTGAAATTTCCCTTTAGTATGTCTGATGAAGTCTTTCTCATTCTTTGAAATGATATTCAGCTCAAACATCACTACCTCTTTGGTGAAGTGTCTATGATTCACCAAGAGCAACATCACTGCCTCCAAACAGGAATTCTACCACACAGTGCCTAGATAGCACCTGTCTACCTTCTTAGAAGAATAGAAACTCATTCTCTATTTGCATCTATCCCACTTTAGAAAGTGGTAAAACCTGTCACTTTCAAAGATTAACTATAAGTGCAAAGCATTAGGTTTCCTGGTAAAGGGAAATTAAATATATTTAATTTTATTTATTTTTTTTAAATTTTGTTTTTCAAGACATGGTTTCCCTGTGTAGCCCTGGCTATCCTGGAACCTACTTTGTAGACCATGCTGGCTTCAGACTCAAAGAATCTCTGTCTCTGAAGTGTTAGACTTAAAGGAATACACCATTGCCTGGCTTAATTCATTATACTTCTGTATCAGGCATTCAATGCATCTTTGATTTTATACTCATCTAAGGTAAAATTGGGAAATAAAAGGTTATTTCAGTAACCATGAGGCATTTACAAAACCAAGAATACTGCATATGCATATTAAAGCAAGAAATATTAAAGTATTTACAAGTTTAAATACTTTATAATTTATATGCACCTTCAAAGAAAATTTCCCAAGAAGTTATTTTAAACTTATGAAGCTGTTAGCTGTGAAGAAAATTATATCTGGCTTATTCTTCAACATTAAAATAATAATTTTATCTTACTGCTTTAGAAATAACATTTGACTGCTGTTTAAATCTGACAACTTGAGTGGACTGAGAGATGCCTAGGAAGTGAGTGCTGCACACTGCTGGGTGCTCCACAGAGGATGAGGTTATTAAGGCTCTGATCTTATCAGTTGTTTACACAGTTCACTGTTGGAATGAATCTGAGCAGACTATTTGGGGATGGTGAGATTGTAGAAGGCAGGGCCTAATTGGAGGAAGCAGGCCCCTAGGAATTGAAGGGAATCTACTTTTTCTCTTCTTTTGGATAAGGTCTCACATAGCCCAGGCTGGTCTCAAACTCACTATATAGACAAGGATAACCTTGAGTATCTGCTTTTTCAGTCTCTATGCATGTATAGCACTACACCTGACTTGAAGTGTATCTTGTCCATGCCCTGTCTCTCCTCATTGCTTCCTGGTTGCCATGATGTGAGTAGCTTTTCCCTGCCAGGCCCTTCCTCCATGTTTCTTCTCTGTTACAGGCCTAAAGATCCACGGAACCTGGTGACCATGTGACCATGGACTTAAACCTCTGAAGCAGTGAGCCAAAAATCTCCCTCCTCCCTTGCTTGTATCAGCTATTCTGTCACAGTGACTAAAGGTTTAATACAATATTAATCATGGAACTGTCTTAAAAATTTACAACTCTCACTGGACGATGATGGTGCACACCTTTAATCTCAGCACTTGGGAGGCAGAGGCAGGTGGATCTCTCTGAGTGTTTGAGGCCTGCCTGGTCTAGAAATACAAAAAACCAAACAAAAAAGAAAATTTTACAACTCTCAAAATCTTCATGAACTTTTTCAATATAAAAGTACCAGACATTACTGTTTGATGTAAAATAACTCCCACTCAATGTTTCAAAGGTCTAAGCTGGGCTGGTGAGTTAGTGGATAAAGGTGCTTGTTGTACAAGCCTGACAATATGAGTTCAATCCCTAGGAACCCATGGTAGAGGAGAGAGCCAACTCCTGAAAGTTGTCCTCTGACCTCCACATGCATGTAGTAGGGTGTGTGTGTGTACATACACACAGTAAATAGGTCTAAATCCACCTTGTTATTAGTCACACAATAAGTATTTTGACAGTTTTTCAGGAAGACACACTACAGACTTAGCAGTAAACTCAAAGGCGAGCTGATTGGTTTTCATACTACATGTAAAATGATCTACAGTAAAACTTACTACCTCATGTTGGAAGTGTGGCCTCGCCTTCTGAGTAGCACGTTATGTAGTAAGCAGAGCATCAAGACAGAATTTTGTGAGGAAAATCTCAGTTTTCCTTTCAACTCAGCTTTTTTAATAGTTCAGGCTTCTTTTTTTTTCCTAGTCTTCTTTTTCTTCTTTTTTTAATAGCCTAAGGTTCCAACCAGTTGAGCTGCTGCCACCTTCACATTAAACTTTAATAAGCTAAGCTTTTTAAGCCACATAAAAATTTCATCAAGCATTTCTCAACCTTAGGGAAAATGGAAGGAGGAAAAAAGGTCAGAACATCACTTTCCACTAAAGTATCATCTGGAGAGGGATGCTATGAAGGGAACTGCAACAAATGCTAGGAAACAAGCGCCCTTTGTGGCCAGAGCCAGATGGGGAATTTTTTACTCCTTCAATACATACAGGTCCCACTGAGGGTGCTAATTAATGCACGATCATCAACTACCAGGCTCCTAGGACAACCATGAGCATTTCGAAGCCCTCTGGATATGCCCCATTCAACTCTTACATTATCATTGGTTTCCTGATTAAAATGTTTTCAGAAGAACTCCTGATTATCTTACCTTTTGGTGTTCCATATAGCATTTAATGATATTTATCATTCATAAGGTGTTTAATAATAATAAACTCAAATCTTCATTATTTTTTTTTTTTTTAAAGCTAGCACATACTATCATTCCAGGGAGAGAGGAAGGGCTGCGTAGGGCCTTGGCCTTAAATGGACACTGGGTGCTGAGCTCTCTGGGCTCCCTTACTACCCAGTCTCACCGATTGCCAACAATGTGCTGCAGAAGTCTTCAGCCCAGAATGGCCTAAGTCAAGAGCCTGTTTGTCCTAACCAAAATATCTGGAAAAAAGGTGACTTGGACTTATGTCAGAAAACCCCCAGAGCACTGTCTGCTCTATCTTAGTCAAACACCAAAGAGAAAACATTATTCTTCCCCCCAACATGGCCCTACTTGCACTCAGTGGGAAGGTGATCTCCCAGACTTAGCTGCTCAAAGGAGCAAGTCCGGTGCACTGACCTCACACTTCTAGTACATGCCACCAATGGCAGAACACACATGTTCTTCTGCATACATTACGCACCATGATTAACCACACCTGGGGTTATAAGCAAGTCTAAGAATTAGAAAAGAACTGAAAACAGTATTTCTCTGATCATAGCACAAGCAAATAGGTATCATTAGCACTACTTCACAGCAGATTTTCTAAACAACCGGAAATGAAACATTTCTTAATACACAGGTTGAAGAAGAAGGCTGGGTGTGCTGGTGCATGGCTGCCATCCCAGGACTTGGGGTTGGAGGCAGGAGAATACAGAACCGAATGTAATCACATGTCAGAATCTGTGAGGCAGAACTGTAGCTTTAGCATTTCTTTAAAAGTGCTGACAGAAATTTATAGTACAAGATACTTGCATTAGAAAAGAAACCGCTTCAGACAAATGAACTGTAGACTTGACTCTAAAATGTAATACTTTATAAACATTTAGAGGAAAGGAGAAAAATCTTTTTGAGACAAAGAGTTTTTAACAATTGATACCAAAAGTACAATTTCAAGGGAAAATTCACAAATTAAACCTTATCAAAATTAGAAAACCCCAATCATTTGTTTTCCAAGACTGTTAAAGTAGCTGAATAGACAAACTGCAGATGATGAAGAAAGCACCTGCAAAGCACATGCCTGCCAAAGCGATACCGTATCTACAATACAGACTCAACAGCAAGGAGCTAGAGATGGCTCAGCAGTTAAGAGCACTGGCTGCTCTTCCAAAAAACTTGAGTTTGATTCCTAGCACTCATGTGGTTCACAACTGCTTGTAACAGTCCCAGAGAATCTGATACCCTCGCTCGTCTCCTTGGGCATTGTATTCATGTGGTGCATAACAATGCATCTGGGCAAACATATAAAACATAAATAAAATCTCAAAAAAAATCCTCAACAGTAAGAGACAATTCAGGAAAAAAAATGGGCAAGAGACTTAAGTGGCCATTTCACTGAAGCACTTGAAAAAATTATCAGGCTGTCAGCACAGTGAGAACCTGAATCTGCATTTCAGCATCCAAGGTCTGGGTGCAGTGGGACACATCTGTAACCCTAGCACACTCAATTCTGACCTCTGGCTTCAACACATATGCACAATATGCTTACACAGAACATACATACATGCATGCATGCAAGATGTTCAATTATGACCACTGGAGACATGAATATTATAGTAGCAAAAGAAATGTACACCAAATGTTGTCAAGACATAGAGGAACTGAACTAGTCATACACTACCAGCAAGAATGTAAAATAATGAAGCCACTTTGGAAAAGGATTTTTTTAAATTTATTATGTGTACAGTATTCTCAGTATTCTGTCTGCATGTACGCCTGCAGGCCAGAAGAGAGCACCAGATCTCATTACAGATGGTTTTGAGCCACCATGTGGTTGCTGGGAATTGAACTCAGGACCTTTGGAAGAAAAGCCAGTGCTCTTAACCACTGAGCCATCTCTCCAACCTAGTTATATATATTTTTTTAAAAACTAAACTAACCACCAGGCAGTACTGGCACACATCTTTAATCCCAGAACTCAGAAGGCAGAGGTAGGTGGATCTCTGTGAGTTTGAGGCCAGCCTGGTCTATAGAGTGAGTTTCAGGACAACAAGGGCTACACAGAGAAACCCTGTCTTGAAAAACCAACAAGAAAAAAAAATGAAACAGTTACTTACACAGAGTTCAAAAGTTCTTTTTATTGCAAGGAAATAAAAACTCACGGTCAGATAAAAACCTGAACATGAATATTCATAGCTATTTTATTATACCCCCCAAACTGAAAATAATTCAGGTATCCTTCAATGAGTGAATGGCTAAGTAAATTATAGTACATCCACACCATAGAATACTACTCACCAATAAAAAAAAAGAGCTACTGATGTATATAGTTTGTAAGGACTTCTTGGGAACTATGCTGAATGACAATGAAGAAACCCAGCTCTCCAGGTAAAGTCTATACATCACTTTTTTTTTTCAAGACAGAGTTTCTTTGCATAGCTCTGGCTATCCCAGAACTAGTTCTCTGTAGACCAGGCAGGCCTTGAACTTACCAAAATCCACCTGCCTCTGTCTACCAAGTGCACATACCACTACCACCTGGCTATACAACATTCTTGAAATGATATCAACAGAGATGGGGAACAGGTTAGTGGTGAAGCGTTAGGGGAAGAAGGGTTAGGGGAAGAAGGAGTCTCTGGCTATGAGACAACAGATGACCTTTTCCTTGTGGCTTGATTGTGGTGAATTCATGAATCTGTGATGGAGTTGAACAGAAGCGCACACATGCACATGTATGAACACAAACCAAACAGGACAGCTCTGAAGACATTAGTGAACTCAGTAACAGCAGTGTACCTGTGCTGTGATATTCTTACAGTTAGGCAAGATGCCACGACTGGGGAAGTGGGTCTCTACTGCTTTGGATAGATCAGAGCAAGGCCACCATTACCCTAAAGCTTAAAAAGAGCTGGTGATGCTGACAAAATGCAGACAACCTGGATGGAACCACGAAACACGCCATACTAACAAGTACAAACACCTGACCTGTGCTCTTCTGAGATGAAACAGTAAAAAGACAGCACAATCAAACGTAACCTATATTCTTACCTAAGCAACCTGGGATTTTCTTTGCTATCAAGGACACATCTGAGAAGTGCTGGAGAATCTGAGAGAGCCTATAGGTTAAGAAATATCTTAAAAAGTTCGTTTTCTGACTTTGATAACTATACTGTGTATACGTGAAACAACATTTTCTTCTTCTTTTTTAAAAACTGAATGGAGTTTAGCTCAGACCGGTCTGAAACTCACTGTGTGGCCCAGCTGACCTCAAACTCCCAAGTGCAGGGATTACAGGTGTGTACCACTGCTCTGACATGTTTTTGTTATTGGTTTTGCTTTAAATACATTATATAAAGAAGTATTTACGATGTATGATCACAGGATCCTCATGTTAGCTCACCTGGTTTCTGTCGCGAGCATTTGTGTACCTGATCTTCTGAATGAAGTAGAATATGAGCCACGCTGAAGAAATAATCATCAAAACAATAAAGGATATTGACACGAAGACTAGAGAGCCACGGCTGAAGTTCTTTGGCGGCATTCGAGTTCCAACAGCTATTGTCATTTGTACAGAGATGTTTTTCTCCAGATAACTCAAAATATCTTTACCCCTCAATTCTGTTATCATGACAGCAATAATATCTCCCGTGCCTGTAATGTAAAACAAACACACAGACTCAAGTGACAGCTGAAATTCATAGACATCAAATTAATATACATATATGTTCCCTGGAGAAATTAACACGACTTCTGCTAGAGAAAGGTTTGTAGACTCCACTGTTCAGCTGACATGAGGCTGCAGGTGTGCACACTCACAGGAGTGGGAACATATGCAGTATTCCAGACAAGCAGATAAGGTATAAAACACTGTAGTCTTACTAATGCATTGTGACCTGCCTTACAGCTGCACTGAGAAACATTATGAAGCCTGTGACTTAATCAGGATGGGTTACAGTATAAAAGATCTTGAGAAAAGTGCTGTCACTTATGGTATAAATAGGTGGTTCTCACACTAATCATTCTAACATGCATTGCTGAGCAACAACTGTGTGTAGAACAGGGAATGTATAGAAGCACATGTCTTAGGACACATGCTTGGCTACAGTGACTTAAAGTATCAAATGGCAACATCTTTTACTGGTAACGTTTGAAACTGACCTTGGTTTTCTGTCTAGAGCTAACTGGAATAAAGCTCCTTCCAGAGCCCCTCTGGATCTCAAACTCAAGATTTTCCCTACACAATTTGGAGACAGCATCTCATGTTGCCTAGGCTGGCTTCAAACTTAAATATTCTGTCTCAGTCTCCCACCACCATGTGCAGTGCACTCAAATCCTCTAGGCAGGTACAAGTTTCAAATTTCTGGACTAGTACCCAGAATGGTACCCAAAGCCTTCAGCTATTCAGAGGTCTGCCCACAGGCACAAATTATGTAAATTAATTACAAGAATGGTTCAGTTGTTTTTCTAAGTCCTTTTCTTATATGGTTCCAGGGGCAGAAATAAGTCAAAGTAAGCAAGCACTCCTCTGAGGATAGCACGGGTCACTATCCCTTTTGTCCTTTAGTAGGGAACAGTTTTCTACTTTATTTAAGGAGGCAGGGGAAGCTTCTCTACCACATGCAATTGTCAGCAGCTGTTCTTTCTTAAGGGAAAGTTAAGTGTCATAACATGCAACTCTCCCCGTCACCCCAAGACAGGGTTTCTCTGTATAACAGTCTTGGCTGTCCTGGAACTCTGTAGAGCAGGTTGGCCTTAAAACTCACAGAGATCCACCTGCCTCTGCCTCCCGAGTGCTGGGATTAAAGGCGTGTGTACCACCACTGCCTGGCCACAACATGCAACTTTTATAATATATCTTTTCCAAAGAACCCAGAAAAGTACTGGAGGCTAGGCTTCCCATTTATTTTGGGAAAAAGAAAGTTAAAACCACTTACATGAATATGAAGAAAGGTTATATATCTAAATATAAAATACCCCCTAGAAACAAGCAGAGTACATCAAAATTTGACCCTTTGAAGGCTCTTTTGATAAATATTAAAGACATTTATTTGGTTTTTATATGCCTTGTTATATTTAGCAGTCAAGATGATATGTAACAGAAACTCAATAACAAAAGTTTTAAGAAAAATGTGGTACAATAGAATATATATTCATGTAGTATTGTATTTAAAACTGTTTTAGTCATTTTATTAGAGCAGCAGTTTATCAGTTTAGTTTTTTACTTAAAAACTATAAACAAAAACAAAATTGCAAAATTAAAGTCAGCATTATTAATACCTGCCTCTGGTCAATAAGCTAAAGAAAAATTATAAAATAATGCTAAACCATTTAAATTTCCATCTAAAAACCAAGTTTGTGCTTTTACAATGTTGATCAACAGGCATATCTGTGGTGTAGAATACCAGGTATGGCTATAAAGTAACTGAGACGGATCCCACAAACGACATATGACAATCAGTCTCATTGCTTTATAATCACACCAAGTACAATTGGTTTTAGAAATCAGTTCTGAGGCTCCCTCTTGAAGACTCAAGCTGGAAAAGTAGTGGGGAGAGCTGCACAGGTAGCCAAAGGAACCAGTCCAGTAATTTCATTTAAGCGAACACTAAATGGACGAGTCAACTAATCTCAACAGAAGAGCTGTTTGGGAAAGAAACATTTAATTAGTTCAATACTAGTCAATATTCATTCATTGAGCACATACCACGGTCAAGGTTTTCTTTCACTTCTTTTAATTTTTATTTTCTTTCACTTCTTAAACGATAAAGAATTACCTGATCTTAACTGACATGAAAAGCGCACCGACTTTCAGGAGGGCAAGAGTGAATGACTCTTGATATTGCCTTCTTATCCTAGCACAAGGAAGAGACTGGGGAGGGTTGGCAAAGGAGACTGAGAAATATCAAATGAAAAGTCCCAGCTGCACACTCAAAACACTAGTGAAGGCAGCGATCTGCTACAGATGCAAATACAGTACACTACAGACCCTTCTCTCCAACACTTGCAGCTGAGCTGGGCTCAAAGAATCTAAGATGGCTCAGATATGTAAACATTTGGGGATGGAGGCTAAAGAGATGACTCAATAGTTAAGAGCACTGCTGTTCTCGCAGAGGGACAGAGTTTGGTGCCCAGCACCCACAGGGCAGCTCTTAACCACTGTAATTCCAATTCTAAGGGGAATTGACACTCTCTTCTGGCCTTCGAGAGCTCTTGCACATAAGGTGCACATAGACTCATGCAGGTTCATACACGTATACAAAAAAGGGTAAATAAACCTTTAAAAAAAAAGATCTTGGGAGTATTGATCCAGATTCAGAAGGGATGATGACAGAGAAATTTTAACACTCAGGATTAAATCAGAATTAGAATAGCAGTGATTGGTAGGAAAGAAGGATTCATTAATTAGAAAGATGAAAGCATTTAAGCAGACATAAAATATTTGTTACATCCATCACTATACCTATGTTTTGCAACACCAAGACAAAGCTTTGGAATTCCGTGCATTTTAACAATCAGATACCTATATATTACTTTTCCATTACTGTGATAAAACACCATGACCAAGGCAATTTACAGAAGGAAGGGTTTACTTGGTTTATAGACCAGAGGGAAAGAGTCCGTCATAGCAGGGAAACATGGCAGCAAACAGTAGGCATGGCAGCAAAAACTGGATGCTAAGAGCTCACACTTTCTTTTTAAAAAATTGTTAATTTAATTTCAATTATGTGCTTATGTGTGTGGGTTTATTTGAAAGTTACAGTTGCCTGCAGAGGCCAGGAAAGGTCATCAGATCCCCTGGAGCTGGAGTCACAAGCAGTTGTGAGAGACCTGATGTGGGTGCTGGGAACCAAACTCAGGTCCTCTCCAAGAGTAGAATGTGCTCTGAACTTGAGTCATCTCTCCAGCCTCATATCTTGACCTGCAAGCAGTAAGCTGAGAGAGCAACAGTAAATACTGGGAGTCTTTAAACTCTCAAAGCTGGCCTCCACAAATACCTCCTCCAACAAAGCCACACCTCCAAAATATCCCTAAATGGCACCACCTGCCAGGGACCAAGTGCTTAAATATATGTGCCTATGGAGGACTTTGTAAGTCAAACCTCCACAGATAGTATTTTCTTTCTTTTTAGTAAGCACCTCTGACTTTATTAAATTTCAATTGTATTGAAATAATTTTCCACTCACATTATTTTGTTACTTTTTAACTAAATTTTAAGCTTCATGAGAGATGGCCTGTCACTCTATCTTTTTTCTTTTTTTAAGTTAATTTTTATTTCACTGTGAAATTTACATAAATCTCTTTTTCTTTTAAAAGTAATACCAATCAAAATTCCCACTTCCTCCCCTCCTCCCACTTCCCTCCCGCTCCCCCCACCCCTTCCAGTCCTAAGAGAGGGGAAGGCACCTTGCCCTGTGGGAAGTCCAAGTATTAATTTTTTATAGATGACAATGAAATGAGACTATTATGATCCTTGCTTTTACTTAAATAAACTTTCTTCATTTTACTTTTTTAATTACTTAACTTTATATTTATGTATATGTTTGTATTTCTGTGCCATGTCTATGCTGATACCTGTGGAGCCAAGAAGAACGTATTCGGTTCCCTGGAGCTAGAGTTTGTGTGCTGTCCAATATAGGTTCTGGGAATTGAACTCAGGTCCTCTGAAGTAACAGTAATACTCTTAATTACTGGGCCATCTCTCCAGCCCTCCAATTTATTCTTTCTAGTATGTTAATGTGGCTATTTGAATTAGCAATTCTTTTCTTCCCCTTTTTATTCTGATAATTTTTCTTTTTTCTTCACATTTTATTTATTTTTATTCTATATGTATTGTATTTTGCTTGTATGTATGTCTGTGTGAGGGTGTCTAGAACTAGACTTATAGACAGTTGTGAGCTGTCATGTGGGTGCTGGGAATTGAATTCTGGTCTTCTGGAAGGTCAGCCAGTATTCTTAACTGCTGAGCCATCTCCCCAGCCCCTGTACTAAAAGAATTTCCAAATGAAACAGTTTCAACACTATGGGAACATTTATGTACCCTTTGTTTAACTTTGCAAACAGGAAACACTTTAGCCCTTCTACATCTATTTTTTTTTTTGGCTGGACAAATTGAGAGTAGATTACAGCCAACAGAACATTTCAATCTTTAATAATTCAGCAATATCTACTATAACAAGGTTATTTCAGATACTCACAATTTACTAATTCTACTAAAATTACTTCTGATAAAATAACATAGTGTCTAATATACTTCATATTCAAATATTCTGATTCAGCCTAATAATTCAAACAAGGGCTGTATATACCATACCTGGGTATCTTGTCTCATTATAGTTTCCTTTGACCTTAAATAGTTTCTTAATTATTTTAGTTCACTGTTCATGAAACTGACTTAAAAATATAGATTTTATTTATTCGTTGTATTGGTGTGTGTGAATGTGCCATGCTGCATTTGGGGTGAGAGGAGAACTTGCAGGAGTTAGTTCTCTCCTTCTACTAAGTGGACCCCAAGGGACAAAACTTAGGTTGCTAGGCTTGGTGGGAAATGCTTTTGGGTCTTGCCAGTTCTGTTTTTCTTTTTCAAGACAAGGCCTTCTTTATGTAGTCAAGGGTGGCCCCAAAACCTGCTATAGCTGAAGACCACCTCATGGTCATGATACTCCTGCCGTGGTTGTGATACTCCTGTTCCACCTCTAGTAATGTGTGAGTCACCAAGCTGCCTTTCTGAAGAGTCTAAGGCAGATAGTTTGAAAATGCCTTTCTATCTGGGCTCATTTGATGAGAGCTATATGAGGTAATTCCTCCTTCTTTTCCTCCCTCCCTCTCCAGGGAATCACCTCAGGAAGCAAATATGGTTTTACTTTTATTACTGATGGCAAACTTTATGACTTGAATAACTAGTAACTGCCAGATTTTATTATAAATAAATGTATTTCTATTAATAAGTAATCTGTAGAGTAATATTTTCTGATCCTGTGAATAGCTAGAACCTCAAAAAGCTTTTACTCAATGCTCACAGCATCCACTGATGAAATAATTACTATAATGGCATTTCCCAAACTGTTATTTTCTAATCTCCAGAAGTGATTCTGTCTTCAGAGCCATCTACAATATTTTCTATTCATCTTCCCCACTCCCAAGTAAACACAGAAGGAAGTTGGGACTGGTGATGTACACTTGTAGTCATAGCTCCTCAGGAGGCTGAGGCAAGAGGCTAGCAAGTTCAAGGGAAACTTGGTTGACTTAATAAGACATTGTCTGAAAATAAATAAAAATAAAAAAGGATTAAGGTGTGGCTCAGCTGGTAGAGCTAGCATGCACAAAGTCCAGGGTTTGATTCCCAGCACCACACAAAAATCGGGCATGATGGTTCATGTTAGTAACCCCACTACTCAGGAGATAGAAGGGTCAGAAGCTCAAGGTCATCCTCAGCTACACCCATTATGAGGCCAGCCTGGATACACAAGACTGTCTCCAAAAGCAATAAAAAAATTAGTTAAAAAGAAGCTGGGTGTAACAGGAGACTGCTATTTTGTTCCCAGCCACCCAGACCCGAATAATCACACAAAAACTATATTAATTTCAACACTGTTTGGTATATAGCTCAGGCATATTTCTAGCTAGCTCTCACATCTTAAATCAACCCATTTCTATTAACCTAGTATCACCATGAGACTGTGGCCTACGGTAAGGTTCCGGAGTCTTTCTCCTTTGGCAGCTATGTGGTATCTTCCTGATTCTGCCTTCTTTCTCTCTGCATTCCAGCTCTATTCTGCCCTCCCATAGGCCAAAGCAGCTTCTTTATTAACCAATGGTTGTAGGAGGGTCTGTCTTCATGGCAACTGACTCCAACCCAGTCTTCTTCCCAGAGTCCTCTTCTCTTTTCCCCGCCTATCTAAGTCCTGCCCTATCAAATGGCCCAGGCAGCTATTTTATTTAACCAATCAAAGCACAGAAATAAATACAGACTTTTATAATGGGTTAGTTTATGAGGTGAGGGCTAGCCGGGAAGAGGCTAGAGATAATGGGCAAGGCAGTATTTAAATTAATACAGGTCTCATGTGGTTATTTCAGGCATAAGCAAGCAACCAGCGGCTGAGCGGGCCAGCAGCTGGGGGCTTGGGAGCCAGGCGCGGGGAACACAACATGCACCTCTCCCCCTAATTACAACAAATGGTAATAAAACATTCACAGCATAATCAGCTGGTGGCACATGTTTATACTCTCTGCATGGAGAAGCTGAGGTAGAAGGATTACACTGAGTTCCAGGATAGCCTGAACTACAGAGTAAAGTCCTGTCTCAAAAACAACAATAAATAATTGGTAAGTAAATTTAAAGGCGCTGGGGACACAGCTCAGCTGCAGTGGAAAGTGCAGCATGTGTAATACGCTAGTTCAATTCCCAGGACCACAAAAGCTACTACCACCAATGGCCACCGAGTTACTGACCCATCTGTCTTTCTGAAAAATAGAGCACCTGATTTCCAGATATTCTATATTCCAGTGAGAAAAAAAATGAATGGAAAAATATAACACTTCCATAATTATGCCTACAATAAAAATCAACTTTGAAGTGCCAAATTAGAAACCTTGGAACTACCCTCCTTTGGACTCTGGAATAAGAAGTTCTAAGATTCAAATCTGAGCAAGTTGTATAACCCTTTGGAACATAAGTTTCTCTTTTCAATAGTTACTGACTGCAAATTTCAGGACAGATGGTAACAAATGCTATAGCTAATGAGTTATCTGTTGCTATTCATAGAAAGTAAAAGGAGGAACTCAAAATCCTACTACAGAATGTAGGACTCCATTCCATTTTCAACTGTTCTTTACTTGCTCAGGAGGCACTCACCTATCTGCAGACTAACACTACTCTCCTGTTACAGGCTTACTTGCTTTCTAGAAAATACCATCTCTGTGTAAGATCCCATTTAAAACAGGCCAACAGTTGAATCTGTCTGTTAAGTTCAAGTCAACATGCAAAGCTCTAAGGAGTTTCAAACTCAGATGATTTCAGGAAACTTCCCCTTACAGAAAGCTCACTCTCATAGTAAGTTCCTTCAGTAGCATCATTATAACTGGGTAGTTACAGGTAATGGCACTAGAATTAGTCTTACAGAACTCAGTGACCTTTCACATGTTAATCAGAACACCACAAGCTAAATGAAAGATATTTAAAAATCACTTCAAAGTTCTAACATAGCTACTGAAATGACAGGTATAACTCTATACCTACAGCACACTGTTCATCTGTCAAGGGACAGTCAAGCCCCATCTTGCTTCCCCTATATCAGTCCAGTCTGTTCACAGATGGTTCTACTGGCTTAAGTCTTTAACAGTGTATGCAGTTTTTTTCTTTTTTCATGTTTGGCAGTCTTCTTAGTTACTCTTCTATTGCTCTATCAAAATATCATGACCAAAGTGACTTAGAAAAGAAAGCTTTTAAAATTGGGCTTATGGCTTCAGAGGCTTATGATGGCAGAGCAAAGGTATGACGGCAGGAGCAGCTGAGAGTTCACATCTTGATCCATGCATAGGAGGCAGAGAGCACAATGGGAATGTGCAAATGTTTTAGAACCTCAAAGCCCTCTCTCAATGAGACACCTCCTCCAAGAA
Organism: Dicrostonyx torquatus; assembly: GCA_028555095.1. NCBI lineage: Eukaryota > Metazoa > Chordata > Mammalia > Rodentia > Cricetidae > Dicrostonyx > Dicrostonyx torquatus. The sequence goes on along the minus strand of JAQHUG010000388.1, from coordinate 548,628 downwards.
TGCCACACATCCTAATTCTTCCCAAATGAACCCATGAGTGGGTATTCTCATTCAAACCATCACAGCAAGGGTGTACTTCTGTGGCAGAGCACTTGCTCAGTAAGCTTGAGACAGTAGATTTTCTCCAGCATTAGAGGAGAGCATAGTGGTAATTTTGGTAAAATCAAGAAATGGTTGTTTCAATTATATATTTATTGCTGAGACTTACTAGTTTCTTTCTTTCTTCTTTTTTTTTTCTTTTTCTTTTTTTCGAGATAGGGTTTCTCAGTAGCTTTGGAGCCCGTCCTGGAACTAGCTCTTGTAAACCAGGCTGGCCTCGAACTCAAAGGCATGTGCCACCACCGCCCAGCCTTGTTACTAATTTCTTAAAACACTGATTTGTACTGTCATTCTTCTGTTCAAATGTCTTTGCTGTTCCCTTCCTATAAAACTGAAGTCCAAATTCCTCAGCCTAACACTCAAGGAATCTGGGGAACCAAATGGTTCAGTGTATCTGGTGGGCCATATTTGGATAGTCTTTGCCCTGATGAAATTGCTGGTCAAAGCAACTGATTGTGGAGCTGGAGAGATGTATCAGCTAAGAGCACTGGTTGCTCTTAACAGGACCCAGGTTTGGTTCCCAGTACCCACACAGTGGCTCACAGATGTCTAACTCCAGTTCCAGGAAACCTAACATCCTTTTCTGGCCTCTGAGGATACCAAGTACACATGTAGTGCACAAACATACATAAATGTATACATACAATTTTAAAGAAAACTTAAAAGTGACTAGTAGTGTTTTGTTTAGGGAGAATAGTATAGAGAAATCAGGAGAAAAACTAGGAAAAGATGGAGAATGTGCCTAAAAAAACTAGAAATTTCAAGAGAGCAAAATGAAAGGAGAGGCCGGGCGGTGGTGGTACACGCCTTTAATCCCAGCACTCGGGAGGTAGAGGCAGGCGGATCTCTGTGAGTTTGAGACCAGCCTGGTCTACAAGAGCTAGTTTTAGGAAAGGCTCCAAAGCTACAGAGAAACCCTGTCTCAAAAAACAAAACAAAACAAAAAAAAAAAAGGAGAGGGGAGAATAGGCAGAGGCAGTGATCAGAAAGCAGGATACTGAGTTTGAGACTTGAGATTGACAGTTCAGTGAGGTGGGAAGAACCAGGAGAACAGCTATGGGATCAGATCCCTGAAGAAATGAATGGTTGAAGGACTAGAAGAAATTTAGGTTAAGATGTTCACCTGATGTTGCCCAGGATTACATCAGACCTATGAGTGGATAAGTAGCTGAGAGTCAAGATGTGTGATGTAAGGGACAAGGCAGTAAACTATGGCAAAGAGGGACTGTGGATATCATGACACTGGAAAATAGAGTTTTGTCATTGAAATACACTGGAATGAAAGCAGCTGCAGTGGAGTTATGACAACATCAGCACCATTCACCCAAACACACAAAATCTCACAGTACCAACTGAAAACTGGAGGGAGTCAAATGTGCTACCAAGTAAGGCCACAGTCATTGATGATTCACTCAGATACTGGACTAGGTTATCTTCAAAAAGCCCATTCTCCTTTACCCTTCTTAAAAGAAATTCTTAAATCTCACACAAGTAAAGGTAAGAGACAATATACAGTGCTGGCTAGTTTTATATCAATTAGACACAAGCTGTAGTCATCTGAGAGTAGGGAACCTCAATTGAGAAAATACATCCAGAAGATAGGCCTGTAGGCAAGCCGGTGGGCATTTTCTTAATTAGTGATTAATGTGGAAGTGTCCAGCCCATTGTGGGCTGATGATCCTGGGTTCTATAAGAAAGGAGGCTGAACAAATCAAGAGGAGCCAGCCATCAAGTAGCTCCCCTCCATGACCTTTGCATCAGCTCCTGCATCTAGGCTCCTGCCTGTTTTGAGTTCCTGTCCTGCCTTCCTTCAATGATGAACAGTGATGTGGAAGCGGAAGCAAAATAAGCCCTATCCTCTCCAAGTTGTTTTTGGTCATGATGTTTCATCACAGCAATAATAACCTTGTATAAGACAAGTACTTAAATGCCAACATTTCTTCTTACACTACCTCTTGACTATGTGAGCTCACTTAGTGTTCTTGATTTGGGTCTTTTTGTGTCATTAAAAACAAAGAGATGGTAGGAATAAAAATCCACATACCAGTTTCTGGTTGAAAAATTTTGGAGTGGATACATTCAAAAGATTATAGGAAGCTTACAAATACTAGCCTTTTCAAGGCAACCAGTTTTAACCACAGGTAGTTTAAGTATAAAGAAAATCTTCTTTGCCCAAATAAAGACTTCCAAATGCCCATTCATATCTAAATGTCTCCATAGCTCTTGGCTCAGTCCTTAGACAAAGCAGCACGGAGTAAATTACATCTCATCCTACTGCTACGGTACAACACTACATATAGTGAAGGGAAGACCATGTCAATAAATCACGAGGTGGCACTGACTATAAGAAACATTCCAATTTCAAACTGTGTTCTATAATCAAAGAAAAATCTACTTTCCACACTATAGTTTTTCAACTATTCAAAAACACCTTCCCTGGAGCCCTACTTCTGGTTTTCCCTCCCTATGGGAACCATTCCTAGAGCCTCCCAAATTGTCGCCTGAGTTCCAGGCCAGCAAGGGCTATATAAGCTACAGACCCTGTCTTAAAACAAAGCAAAACAATAAAAGCCCCAAACCCTCTGTTCTGTATATACACCACACTGTCTACCCTTCATCTGCTGATGGTCACATGGACCGGTCCTGTAACTGACTACTGTGGACTGCTGCTGCAGTAACATACTGACTTGTATGCCCTCACATCCATTCACAGGAGTGGTACAGCTCGATCAAATAGGAGTCCTAGTTTTGGTTTTTGAGGACCCTCCATGCTGACTCCACAGTGGCTAGGCCACTTTGCTTCCCCGATGGTGTTACACAAAGGTTCCCTGCCACCCTACCTCCCCCAGAAGCCTCACCAGCCTTGTTATTTGTTAAGTTTCTGATGGGGGTGATAGGGAATCACAATGTAATTTTTATATATGCATTTTCCAATTTGCTAATTTAAAAAATTCCAAACTTTCAGAAAAGTTGGAGGTATCAACCAGGCAATGGTGGCACATGCCTTTAATCCCAGTACTCTGGAAGCAGAGGCAGGAGCAAGGCCAGCATGATCTACAGAGCAAGTTCCAGGATAGCTTGGGCTATTACACAGAGAAACCCTGTCTCGAAAACAAAACAAAACAAACCTAAAAATGGAAGTATCTATTTATTTAAACCCTAGAACCTTTGAAGCTGAGCTGCTGGCCTGATATCTTACTTCATTATCCCAGATATGTAGTATGCATTCTCCCTACCACCATGCATGCATACATGTGAGGGGGAGGGGGAAACAGAAGTACAGAAAAAAGGGAGAAGGAAACAATCCTTTCAAATTAAAAATGATTCTAAATGGATAAAAATGAATATTATACCATCTCATTTCAGAATTCTTTTCATGTCTCCCCAATTTCCCCAATAAGGCCCTTTATAGCAGTGTAGATCAGAGTTGTTCAAAGCACTTAGCCAGCAGGGTTTTTAAAAATACTGTCAGTTTAAACTCTGCCTTTGTGTGCTAACAGTGTGTTATGCAGATTGGACTTGTAGGACACTCAGGAAAAATCTACTGAACTTTGCCAAAACAGGGTAGGACAGTCCTTCAAAATTTCTGCTTCATAGAAGAGTCTGCCAGATATTCTGCCAGAGACAGAGGAAGCTACTGATGAATTTTGCCAATATAAGGCGTGGGAGTCACTGAATTTTCCTGCTTCACTCAGAAGTCTGCTGAGTACTCTAGGCCTGTAGGCTGCAGATGCTTTAACATTACGGAGGAACTTTTGGTGACTGTCCAGACAGTCAAATGTCTCTGTTGTAAGATAGTACTACATCCTTCTGGGTCTTTGATTGAGTTGAAAACTAGATAGTTAAAGTTGCAGTTTTCCTTAGTTATGCTAGAACATAAATAAGGTGTAAAACTTTGGATTCAGTAAGATAGGACAGATAATGTACTATTTTCTCTGAATATGCTAACTATAAATGGACAGAATATTTTAAATGTAATTCTTACTTGATAACTGTTTTGTTGAGTATAGTTTTACAATGTTAAAGTTAAAATATTTCTTTTTATTTAGACACACACACAAAAGAGATACTGTCAGTTTCAAACAGTCACTCAGTCTTTCTTTATGTTGATGACCTTGAGAGTTTACAGCTCAGCTGCAGAAGGTGTTTCCTCACAGCTAGGTCCAGGTCACGTACCTTTGTCAGTACCAACATAGAAGCCATGGTGTGTGCATCACTACCAGATGGTGCAGTTTTGATCCATCCATTACCAGTGTTTACTCTGATTATCTGTGAAAGCGATGTTCTCCAGACATTTGCACCATGAAGCTACCCTTTCCCCTTGTGTCATCAGTAAATACTCTGTGAGGAAGCACTTTGACACCAGGCAAATACTCCATTCGTCATGAAATTTCCATTTTCTTTTACCTTTTATATGAGTATGTATTCACAGATTAAAGTAAGTTACTAACATTGTTCATTTTGACATTCAAATTCCGAGCATCCTCATTAGGAGAGACTGTTTATAGTTTTTCCAAGTCTTTTCGAGATAGCAGTATTTTAAGTTTCTTGCTAAAAACCAAATGCTAAAAAATGAATATAATGCTTCTAATATCAAGAGCAGGGTAAGACTACCACCTCCTCATCTGAAAATATTTACAAGGACACAGTCAGGTGTTTTCTTAGTAACCTGGCATACATTAGCCAATAATGAAATTAAATGTCCCAGGATTTCTTCACTTGAACTCTTTCTTAAGCCAGATTCTCCACAAACCTTTGCTATTGATTTTTAATAAGTCAATCTGCATATCAACTTAATAAATGCCTTATTATTTGTTATCTGTGTTCCAAGAGGCTATCTCCTTAGTGTTACATCCTTTTTTAAGAGAAACTCTTACAGTTATTGTTTTGTTATAACTTTCTTATAAAATACTTTTAAATAAGTGGATAAGCACAAAGTCAGGCATTCCAAGTAGGGATGGTTTAAGTTAACTTTCACACCAACCACCAGAACTCTAGATATCTCTTAGTATCTTCTAATCTGTAACCTATGAAATGGATTTCTATTTCATGTGTAGATGTAGGGGTGTACATGCATGTGTTCATGAGGATATGTGCATGTGTGCATATATTTGTGGAGGCCAAAAGTTGACACTGGTTGTCTTTTGCTATCATTCTTTACTTTTAAAAAAATTCTTTACATTTTAATTTATTATAATTTGGGAGCATCCATATGTCACTGTGAAGGAGGGTTCATCTGTATTTCTGTGCTTTGATTGGTTAAATAAAAAAGCTGCCTGGGCCATTTGATCGGGCAGGACTTAGA
>JAQHUG010000388.1:485114-519140 GCA_028555095.1 Dicrostonyx torquatus | reverse complement strand
TTCTGTGTGTATGCCTGCAGGCCAGAAGAGGGCACCAGACCCCATTACAGATGGTTGTGAGCCACCATGTGGTTGCTGGGAATTGAACTCAGGACCTTTAGAAGAGCAGGCAATGCTCTTAACCTCTGAGCCATCTCTCCAGCCCAAAGTCATATTTTTAAAATGCACTTTCCAGCTTTCTTGATGAGTCTGAGTATCACAGCAGACATAGCTAAATTAAGTCCACAGCAAGCCAAGACTCAGGTGAGGACAACGGGAAGTGTTTACACAGGGAAGGGCATCCATTTCTTCTCATTCCAAGAAAAATCTCTTGTCTTGATTTTGATGAGCTAACAGCAATTCTTGAATGTTTCCAGTTCTAGGAAAAGGAGGCCTAGAAGAAATCTTTGTATGTCTATCTGTGTCAAATTCTGTTCCTTATTTATTCATTTACAGGCTGCTGCTCTGTCTCACTTCCTAGGCAAAACCATAGGACCACAGAACTGTTCTGCTACCAGTAGACCACTTCCAAAAAAATACTGGGGAACAGGAACTGGACAAGGGAGAAAGGTTTATTTATACTTCTAGTCACAACTAGGAAGAGAGTTCTTAGTTTCGCTCTGTCGCCCTGCAGCAGTGTTATAATTTTACAGAAAAGATAAAACAGAAGCTTGGGAATGTGCAGATACACCCTTTCTTGTGAGACAGGTCATTAGAATGGTGGGAATCCCTTACTGGGAGGTAAGATCTTTTTGGAGCAGCTCAAGCTTTTCTGATTCTAATTTTCTGATGCTTTCTCTCTGCCTGTGATCTCCTCAGGAAACTAAATCTCATTGTCATCTCCTCACTAGTACACTAGTGAGCTTGAAGCTAACTCTTTGAGTTATCTTCCAACATCTGCCTATTTAAACAAAACACAACACCAGAAATCATACTGAACACAGACCCCTAGATACGTTAGGAAAGTACTCTTAGCTAAACCATGAATCCCTAGAAATCCTACTTAATCCAGCCATATGCTTCTACGCAGCCATGAGTTTTAAAGTGTCATCTATTTGTACATTAGCCCTAGGGATAAGAGGGGATGGGAACAGAGAGATGATGACCACAGAGTAAGCCACACACATAAGTAAGAAACCTAGGTAACATATTTGAGGGAAGGTTTTTTTTTTCCCCCCTGTATTTCACAGAACCAAGGAAAAGAGGATTTAGACTGAGGGTAGGCTGAAGTCAAAGGCAGGTAAGCAGATGGGAGGCAGGAGGCGTAGACCTTTCTGTTCTTTACAATCCTGCTACTGAATTGCACGGCTCAATCACATTAGGAAGGACTGTTTTACTAATTTATGAGTTCAGATGTTAACATCAACCAAAAACACTCCCACTGAAATGCTCGTAACAATGTAAGACGAGTATTTCAGTACCCCTGCAGCCAGGAAGTGGACACATATAATAGCATTTACATCAAGTCCTCATCTCTCACCTCTCCCTTCATCAGGAGTCTCCATCCCTCAGAAATTCTTCTAAGGAGAACTACAGTAAACTTGCATTTTTTACATATGAAAATGCTTTCTGCTGCTCTCATTCTTGAATAAGATTAGTTTAAATGTTAAATAAAATTAAGCAAAAAACAAAGCTCCTTCCAATTATCCTCTAGTTTTATTTTTAACAATGACAAAATATTTGAAATGTATATTCTCTTAAATATTATTCTAATTATGTTTTACTTTGGATATAGTATTTTTTAAAGTATGTACTTCTATATTCCTAATTGGCAATTTTTATTTCTTTGGTGATGTTCTAAAGAACTTATCAAAAGTCATTCCCTTTTCGTACAAAATTTTTAAAGAGGCAATAAAACATCTTCTGTACACCTTCGGTGCTGGATGTGGGACAACACTGTGAGAAGGGTCACCCATAGCTCAACTGTCAGTAAGTTACCAACTGTCAATAGCTATCCATTATCGTTTGTCTTCTATACTTAGTTACTGTACATCTCAAATGGATTTTGATTATTTTTCACATCCTCAGAACTCAAATATATTTGTTGGATGTTCTCCATGACATAATAAAAAGCATCTTAAAAGCAATTTTAAATGATGGCTAATACAAATCACTTTACATGAAAAGCCATGTTCAAAAATAATTTCTATTACAACTGATGTAACAAATATCTCACTCAAGAGAGATGCTATAAATCAAAGTAAGTGAAAATATGTAGCTCAGTCCTCACACAAAAGTGGTACCAGAGTACAATAGGAGTGTTAAGTATTTAAACCACCTCACTGTCTATTTACGAGAGGATTTCAGTATTGAGTACGACCTCGTGAATGGATTTCAGTATTGAGTACGACTCCATAAAAAATTTCAGTATTGAGTATGACTTCATGAAAAATTTCAGTATTGAGTATGACTCCATAAAAGAATTTCAGTATTGAGTACAACTCCTTCAGGCCCTTTCTTCACTTGGCTCCTATTCATCATGTTTTCCTATCACCTCTGACTATTTGTCCTTATTTTCCAAGGTTCTGTCCTCTGCCCACTTTTTTCAACAAGCTGTACACATCCACTCCCATGGCTTTGTACTATCACCTACATGACAACACTGTCTAAGTCTAAATCTCTCTTGAAATTTAGCATTTAACATTCAACTGCTGCTACTCATAAGATCTTGTGGTGTTAAATTTTAACTTTAACAGGGAGACTGCACTCCCTGTTAAAATCCAAGAAGTGACTACATAGAGACTCAGCTCAGTCAACAAAGTCTTCTAATTTTGTCTGCCACAAGACCAACCAAAGTTAATGACTGACTCAATATGGCTAATGCACACAGGGATCTAGAACACTACCAAGAATCCAGAGTAAAGCTGGGCAGTGACACATGTCAGTAATCACAGCACTAGGTAGTTTGAGAGATATCTGTCAAGTCTCAGTCAGTCTTGGGCTACATGGGGACACCCTGTCTCAACAATTACAAAGAATTCAGCTGGATGCTGAGGCAGGAAAATCACTTGAACTTAAGAGGTCCAAGCTGACTTAGACTACATAACAAGACCCAATCTAAAAAATCCAGGACAGTGTCTGAGACATTAACTCTTGGGTAAAAATGTAAAGGGCATGGGTGCACGTTTGTTTTAAAGTCACTTCTTTATTCTAGTACCATTAGTTCCAGTATATGACGGGACTGACAGAGAGTAGCACAGTCTGGTCCAATGATGTGAAGTGTAGGAGACAGGCAAGAATTGTGTAGCTGACACTAAGAGGGCAGAAGATACATAACAAGAGACATTTAAGACGAGTTGTTGAGATGGGGGTAGAGAACAGGACAGGGAAGGGGAACAGCCATTATTAACTAAGTCCCCATAAAGGAAAATTGTGTGAATGGCTAGAAGAAGTCACACAAGAACAGGTGGTTTCAAGTTTTTTGTGTGATTTCTTCCAAATTCCCACACTGTTTTAGATTACAAAATGTAAAGAATTTTTCCATCCCCAGCATATCACCCTCCTGTCAGACAAGGAAAATTCTTAGCTTCTCATGCTCACACCCTTGGTTGAAAGACTATGTTTTCCCACAGAACTGCCTTGAAAACCTTGTCCAAAGTTAACTGGTCAACCTAAGGACTGATACTGGGATTTAAGTCCCATCCCACTGATCTATGCATCTGATCACGTATTGCTGCCTTGTGACAAGTTTTAATATCAGAAAATATGTATCATATAGGGTGTGTGTGTGTGTGTGTGTGTGTGTGTGTGTGTGTGTGTTAGGTTGACTGGCCAATGTGCTCCAGATATTTACCTGCATGTTGATATGCTCAGCTTCTGTGAGGGTCCTGGGACCCAAACATAGGCTCTTATGCTTGTGTAGCAGATGCTACCAACTAAGTCATATCCCCAGTCCCTAACTTTTTTCTTCTTTTTCAATACTGCATTATTTTTTAAAATAATTTTGAGTCTCTCATGCTCTCATGTGGAACTTAGGGTCAATTTATCAATTGCTGTAAAACAAACAAACACAAAAAGGAAGGGAAAAACAGCAAGTAATTTTTATAGGGTTGTATAGGTCAATTCAGAAAGTACTGCTCTTAAGAATACTGGGGCTGAAGAGATGGCTCAGGGGTTAAGAGCACTGGCTGCTCTTCCAGAGCACCTGGGTTCAGTTTCCAGCACCCACATAGCATCTTACACCTGTGTAACTCCTGTTCCACAGGATGCAACATCCTTACACAGACATAAATGCAGGCAAAACAGCACATAAAAATCAATAAATAAGAAAGAATACTGTGTATACTAGACATGGTGATGCACACCTTTAATCCCTTGGGAGGCAGAGGCAGGTGGGTTTCTGTGAGTTCCAGACCAGCCTGGTCTACAGAACAAGTTCCAGGACAGTCAGGGCTATACAGAGAAACCCCATCTTTAAAAAATTAATTAATTAATTAATAGAATACTATCTCTGAATCTATGAATGTTAAAAATATCTGTTTATTTAGATGTTCTTTCTTACAAAAACAGTTTGCAGTTTTCACTACCAATACTATTTTTCAAATGGTATTTTAAACTTTTTATTGCTTAATTGTTCTTTGGCATACAGAAGTACAACTTTTTGGTTTTAATTTAATATATTGACCTTGTATGTATGACTTTACTAAATTTGCTAATAATTGGTAACAAGAAATTGTTCCTTGAATTTAATTTCATAACAACACTAGTTGCTATTCTAAATTTCATCTCAGATGGTTCCATATACATGTGAGGTTCCCTGAATAAAAAGTATTACAGTATTGCAAAATGGCACTTGCTGAGGTTGGTGAGATGGGTTGGTGGTTAAGAGCATAGGCTGCTCTTACAGAGGACCCTAGTTCAATTCCCAGCACCCACAAGGCGCTCACAACCATTTATAACTCCAGTCTCAGGAAACCCGACACCTTCTTCCGGCCTCTGTGCACTGTATGAAAATGGTGCACAGACATGCATACAGGCAAAACATGCATACACATAAGATAAAAATAAAGGATTAAAAAATTATAAATGGCATGTGCTAATTAGACTATACATACATACATATATACATACATATATGTATATGTAATTTTAACTAAAATGTATTTTACTAAACTAATAAATGCCTTTAAAAGGCCCTGCAAAGAAACACAAAAAGAAACTGATAGAGCTAATACTTCAACTCATAAATCTGCTGTCTTTAGCTACCATAAAGGATTAAAAAAAAAACCCCACCTAATTTGGAAAAGAAATTCAAAAAACTAGACACCAACATGAAACTTTTAGAAATACAGATTTATTCCAGCTGCTATTAATCATTAATCTAAGCACTGGGCCTTAAGATGCCAGCTTATATCAAAGAAAATTGAGAGCATAACACTCCAAGGACAATGCACACACTAGAGACACACACACACATACATATACTGAAGCGGACTGGGCAGGAACAATGGACACAGGAAGCAGATAAGAACTATAGTCTAGCCAGGCGGTGGTGGCGCATGCCTTTAATCCCAGCACTCGGGAGGCAGAGGCAGGCGGATCTTTGTGAGTTCGAGACCACCTGGTCTACAAGAGCTAGTTCCAGCGCAGGCTCCAAAGCCACAGAGAAACCCTGTCTCGAAAAACCAAAAAAAAAAAAAAAAAAAAAAACACAAAACAAAACTATAGTCTAGCCGGGCAGTGGCTTTAATCCCAGCACTTAGGAGGCAGACGCAGGTGGATCTCTGTGAGTTCGAGGCCAGCCTGGTCTATAAGAGCTAGTTCCAGGATAGGTTCCAAAGCCACAGAGAAACCCTGTCTCAAAAAACAAAAACAACAACAAAAAAGAAACTATAGTCTAAGAGATGAGTGATGGTGGTAATGAATGTGAAAATCAACACATTTTAGAGGTTAAATTTAGAGGTTTGGATCACTATGCCTGGCAATGAGATACGGGGGTTAGGGATATAAAGAGGAAGGGCTGTAAGCTTCTGGCAAAACACAACTGGATAGCGAAGATGCTAATGATAAAACAACAGACACTGGATGGAGTGGAGACAGAGTTTTGAAGGAAAGAAAATGAGCTGTCTCTGACAAGTGCTGGGAATGACAGGGCCATACCTAGTATGGGTAGGCTCAGACACGACACCACCTAGTACTTTAAACTATAGGACTCTGAAGGATCTCAGAGAATTCTGACTCCTATCTCCTGCCCATCTTTCTCTTCTTATGCAACTCAGAGAAACCAGAACTCCACAATTATTCTTCCCTCAGGTAGTCACAGAAACTGTTATCCCTCTCTGCCAAAGCAAGCGTAAAGCCTAACAAGGTCACTCTGTCCCTTCTTCCTTGAGAATTCTCATTCATGGAAGGGTCCTGCCTAGGAGGAAGAAATGCTACAGAGAGACCACTAAGAATCTGAAGAGGCATGCCCTGCTAATACAGTAATTACTCTTTTTCTTATATCTACTTTTATTTTATTTTGTGTGCACACACAAGTGTGTGGGTGTACTTGTCTGTGCACTCCTGTGGAGGTCACAGGTTGTCAAGGCTGTCTTCCTCTTCCACTCTTCAAGTTATGTTTTTGAAGCAGGGTCTCTTACTAAACCTAGAACTCATCATTTTGGGTAGCCAGTGAGTCCCCAGGATCCAATGACCTCTTCCCTTCTGGTACTGATGTTCCCTGAATGCTAAGGAATATAAGGTTCTTATATTCGTGCAACAGTTACTTCACTGAGTCATCTCTCCAGCTCCTAATGGTTAATCTGAATTGTCAACTTGACTGAACTGAGTGATGCTTAGGACATTTGTAACAGATACAGATTCGGCTGTATCTGTTAAGAACACTTCCAGAGACTGGTGGGGGCAGGGTGCTGGACTAAGGAGACAGACACTTTCAGTTTCATGAAACTTGGGTTTTACAAGACTAAAGAGTTCTAGAAATTGGGTTCATATAGCATCAGTGTATTTAATACTAGTGAATTGTATCTCCTCCAATTATTGAAATGCTAAATTTATATTTTGTCACAATTAAATTTTTATTAATTTTATAAAATACATCTTTGAAAATGTCACAATTAAACCAATTATTTTGCACATTATATGTTCATAAAGATGTGTGAAAAACAAACACGGTGGCAGCATCTCCTGTCAAGTTTACCCTATCATTACTTTTTTACTTTTGTGATGCTGGTAACTGAAGTTTGAGCCACATGCTGGCTAGAGGTGATGCTGTTGACCAGTCCATTCTCTCAGTTATGAACTTCCACTCAGAATGATGCTCACTAAGGATTACCACAACATGTGCTAAGAACACATACTACCTCTATAAATATAATCTCAGTTCCACAATAAAAATATTTTCACAAAACATCTTCCAATAATCTTTCATCACTTTTACAATGTCTCAAACATCAAAAGACTAAGGGACACTGCCTCTCTCTTCAGTTCTTCTGTATATCATTCTATCTCCCCTTTCTCTCTAAATGCCTTTCATTAAGTATTTTGGATCCTCTGGTCTTCATGCCAAAAAAGGGAAGTGCTCTTTCTCTGTCCTCCTCTTTAGTATCTGATTGTGCACATGCTTCTGCCTCAGCTTAAATACCATTTCTGTAGAGCAGTGATGGAGATAGAGCTGTTATTATTAAAATATTTTAGAATATTTAGAATACTCACAGAGATTGTTAACAATTACTTTTTAAATTTTGTTATCAATTTTCTCTACTGTACAGTACATATTATACTTACCTTATGTTTCCCAGCAACAGCACGCAGGCACAGTATGTACTTAAATACTTGACAAATGAATACTTATAGCAACTGCCACCACCTGAATGTAAGATTTCTAGTTTCATGAGTAAGTCTGGTGACAACACAGAAACAAGAAACTATCACTGGTAAGACATTTAAGGAATCACTGAAGAGACAATAAGAAACTGACTACCATAAATAGCACTCCAACACTTACAAATAACAATGGAGGAACATGCAAAGGACCAGTTACAATACTGCAAACCATTAGGAAAACTAAAAAAATGATCATAAAGAAAAAAATCTATAGACACTGTGAAAGAGCAAGCTATAATCATAGAGTGTCAGTGTTGATGCATTAGGTACAGGAGACAGAATAATAACTCCCCCAAAGATGACCATATCTTATTCCTAGAACCCATGACAATGTTCTTTATAAGACTAGGAGAAATAAGGTCAAAGAAAGTGGTAATCAGCTGACCTTATGAGAAAAAGACTATTTTGAACTCTTGGACTATCTGACTGAGCTCAATGTAATCAAAACGTTATTTAAGTGTGGGGAAAAGGCAGATCAGAATTAGTGGGAGGTTTGTAGATGGAGGGAAGGGCTGTGGGCTAAGAAATGTAAGGCAATCTCTGCATACTAGAAAAGGAAGAATCTTCCTTAGAGCCTCTAGAAGCAGTGCAATCTTGCCAACACCTTGATTCCAGCCCAGAGATACCCAATGCAAACTGGAGGGTGGTTTTTTTTGTTTATTTTCTGAGGCAGAGTCCCACTACCTAGTCCAGGTTGCCCTCCAACTCAGGATCCTCCAGCCTCAGTCTCAGCCTCACAAGTGGATTACAGATGCCAAACCAACTCTAGACCAAGGCTTCAAGAGGCAATCCAACCTCCTATTCCCTCTCATGCATTTGGAGTACATCTATATACAGAATACCTTTTCCTATAGGATGAGCCACAGCTTTTTGTCAAGATCTATAAGTCCAAAACAATGGATTAAGATGCAGAAAATATGCTCATGATACTGAATAGTGATACAAATCTACTAGAAAGAGTAAAGACTGGTGATAAGTCAGGCTTTAAAAATTGCTTTTATAGATTGAATGAACAGGCTGAATGAGGGAAAGATGAAAAATTATGTGGCTTAGGATGAGACTCTATGAAAAAAGACCCAGATTTAACAAAGAGTAAGCTGAACATGAGTCAGTGACTCAGATCACTGACATCACCTAAAAAACTTTAGGCCAGTATCTAGAGATAGAAAGAGCTGCACTTCTACACTGACAAAATCAAACCCAGCAAGACTGTTCAATTTTGGATTTTTCTTTTATTAGCTTCCTGTGGTTATTAACAAAAATTAACACAAATTTGGTTCAAAACAAGTCTGTTGTATCAGAATTCTGGAAGCCATGAATCTAAGATCAAGGTAATGGCAGGATTGATTCCTTCTGTAGGCTGGAGGAAAACACTGTCAGGCCTCTTTTCCAGTTTCTGCTCCTGATGGCAATCTTTGGTGCTCACTGGCTATGGAAGAATTTCTGATTAGGTCCTCCCCTGGTATTCCTCTCTATATATCTTCCTATTAATCACTTGTCACTAGAATTTTTGCTCATGTTAATTAGTAAAATATCATCTTAATCCCTAACTAATGACATATGTAAAGATTCTATTTCCAAATAAGGTCACACTGAGGTTTTAGGTGGACATGACATTTCCTTTAGCCTCTTTTATAAGGGAACTAATCCCATTCATGAAGGTTCCACCCTTATTATTCAATGGCCTCCAAAAGGTACCACCTCTAAATACTATCACTTTGGGGGCCAAGGCACAATAATTTTGAAAGAACACCAACATTTAGACCACAACAACAGAGAAGACCCCCTGGGTGGAATATTAATAGACAGATGGATGCACTTTGAGACCTAAGATGCCACATTCCTAAGAACAGCCAAAAAAAAAAAAAAAACCAGGAAAATGAAATCCAAGGGTTAGAGAATCTGAGCCAGATAAGGGAATTCTCAACTGTCTGCAAACATTTAAAGCAGCTTTTCTTTGGGTTGAAAAATCCTTGGTAACAATAAGTTTTTAAAGGATGAGGGTGGCAGATCTCTGTTCAAGCATATGTTAGGTAAGATGCAGCCTTGATGGGAGGGTTAGGTTTGTGGATCATTGATGAGTTAAATTCGGAGTCTATGATTATCTCCCATGTCTGTCTCTTTAATGCCAAGTATATAGAACTATAAAGCTCCACCAAGAACACAAACACTGTGTGTGTGTGTGTGTGTGTGTGTGTGTGTGTAAAGGGGTGTGGGTAGATGAGACACCAGCCATAAGGTACACATGGTAAATAAAACTAAGAACCAAAGGGGTACTGAATGGTTTTAACAAATAAATTGCTAATGGTAAGGTAAATGAATGGCATGAGGGAGAGTGAGGTTAGAGTTAATTAGAGTTCAGACTCCCATTCGAGGGATTAGAAGCCACTGAAGGAGTTTAAACAAGGAGTGACATGACCATATAGAATTTTAAGAAAATTCTGGATACTGCAAAAGACTGATAGAAGTTAGAGGAAAAATCAGAGACCAAGAAACAAAAAAAAAAGGAGGAGGAATGACAGCTACTTATCAGAGGCTCTGAAAATGACAAGCACACTTTGAATAACTGCGAGGAACAGATAATAAGTAGTGTTTCAGAGAAAAAAGCAAGTATGACTCCTAATTTTGTCTAAATAAGAAGAGTGGACAATGATATTATTTACTGTGCTGGAAGTACTAGACACCAATGGTAGTAGACTGGGAGATGAAAACAGAACTAAAGCTCCACTTGGGACTGACCATTTGGAAAGACTAGGATATTTAAGTAAAGAAAGCCAGTAGAACTGAACACATAAATCTAGAATCTAGGACTTAGCTGACGCCAAGTCAAACCATCCAGGAAGAGAATTACAGGGGGCACATAGGAAGGAAAAAGAGCTGCCTTCAGAGAGACTAATTAGTGGTATTGGAGATCAAATCTAGAGCCTTATGTGGGCTAGACAAATGTTCTACACCAAGGGCTACATTCCTAGCTCTAAATTTAGGGACAAGGTATATTGCCCAGGCTAGTCTTGCATTAGATTTCTGAGTAGCTGACATTAATCACACATGTGTTCTACATACATAACTTTCTTCAAGCGAAAACATTTTTTATTAGTGGATATTAAATGTCCACTGAGTTTTGCTTAGAGTTTACAATCTCAAACCTCAGCTGGATTATTAGGTTTTCTGCTGCCATGACCCACCCCCAAATATTCAGCTGCCTTGGCAATAGGAAGCTTGGAAATGGTAAGGGGTGGAGGAAGGGAGAGAGGGAGATGGATGGATGGGAAGAGAGAGAGGGAGGGAGGGGTGTGGATGGGAAGAGAGAGAGGAAGGGAGGAAGGGAGGGAGAGAGGGAGCTGGATGGATGGGAAGAGAGAGAGGGAGGGAGGAAGGGAGGGAGAGAGGGAGATGGATAGGGGAGAGACAAAGAGGGAGGGAGAAAGGAAGAAAGAAATAGAGTTCATGCTTAATTCATGATGGTGCTTTTGCCAAGGTGATCTAGGATAGAGAAAAAAGGGATGGGCATGCTGGAAGAATTACGTTAGAAGTAAAGAAGAGGGGCCAGGTCGTGGTGGTGCACACTTTTAATCCCAGCACTTGGGAGGCAGAGATAGGCAAAGCAGAGCTCTGTGAATTAGAGGTCAGTCTGGTCTACAGAGTAAGTTCCAGGACAAGCTCCAAAGCTACAGAGAAACCCTCTCAAAAAAAAAAAAGAAAGAAAGAAAGAAAAGAAAAGTAGAAACTCATTATATCCAGTGGGGCCAGGGAACAGTTCAATGAACCAAGCTCAAATCATAATAAAATAGTAAGGAAGTTACTCGAAAGAATAAGACTAGCCAGGCAATTTGGTGACTGCAGCAGTAAATTATTTTATGTCCATGAACCTAGATCTGTTTAGAAAAACAAAGCAACTGTCTGTCCTGATCTCATAGATCAAGGAGACCTTGAGAAACAGCTTAGTTTCTACACAGTCCTAAACACTGCATGCCACTAGAGGCGGAAAGGATCTCAAACACTGGGAAAATAGGGAACTTCTTCAAAGGAGGAAAAGAAAAATAGGAAGCAGATTCATTTGCTGTGACCAGAGGGGAAAGGGTGGAATTTTACATTAAGAAAAGGCAAATTCACCCAACATCTCACTAACAAGTACAGCTACCCCTCACCCCTCTGGTTCTCAGAGACAACCAACTTCTGTTTTTAGCTCTTCTGCTGTCCAGCTTTCACAGTTCCAAAAAGACAGCAGCCATTATTTCTTAGTTTGTCAACCTTAAACATCACCTGTGGATTTTGTGATTGTCACAAAACAGGGTTCAATTCACTGATTCTTCTATCTGTTTTGATTTTATTATTTCTTTGTTTTCCTGTGTGGTCAAACCTTTCTAGTGTCTGCAACCCTATGAGAGGATTACCCTGGCCCCTTCAGAGCTATCTAACATGTTCTTCTCTCTTTCATGTCTTCAATTTTGTCACCTACTCATGGTAGATGATCTAAGGTCACAAACACTGACTTTCTGCTCTGAAATTGTAATTAATCTCCCATGCTTAATGACCAGATTACTTTTACACAGAGAAACTGGTCATAACTAAAATAAATGTTACCACTACCCTATACATACATAGGAAAGTGGAGTCCTTGTGCTTGGATCTCATTTCCAGAACTCATTACTCAAAATCATATCTTAGATTAGCTTGCTTTACATCTGGACCAGTCTTAGCTGGTCTTAGAGTAGTTGTTTCACTAAAGAAAAGCAGACTCTTTCAGCATATTCTTGGAACCTGCTCATGTTATCCAACCCTGAAGTCATCTTGCTCTTAATGAAGGTACAGAATAGACTTAAAGGGATGGGGTATAATTTAGTCATACTTGGGCTCAAGGCCAAACACTGCAAAACAAGCAAATTTCCAGATATTTCTTCCTTAGTCATCCCCTTCAGGCAGTGAATACCCCACTTTTGTCCTCATGAACACTCGCCCTCAACTTTTCTAAAACACTAACTGCGGTGTGTGGGTGACATGTCACAGTACTCACACAGAGGTGAGAGGACAAGTGTGGAGCTGGCTCTCTCCTACCACTTCTATGTGGGCTCTAGGGATCGAACTCAGGTTGTCAGGCTTGCACAACATGTGCTTTCACCCATCTCACCATCATTTGTGTTTGTTCCTAGTGCTCATTCTCAGAGGGGAACACACATATGTCACTAAACTCTACTCATAGACCTGCAGCAATGTGTTTGATACAGAGAAATGCCTTTGATGATTTAATCGATACAAACCCTTTTTATTTTTCGTATTACTTTGAGTCCTTGTCCACTGTAAATGGACTTAACTCAGTCTTAGTTGACACACTTTGTATTTATTTTTGTAGTACACACAGAGCTTTAATGATGTGCTCTTTTAAGGCACTGTAACATTCCACTGAGTGGATATATCATAATTTATTAAACTCACTTGGGAAGCAACACAAAGAGGTGGTTAGAGTACGGGCACTGCCATCAGGCAGGCCTACCTCAAGCCCAGCCCTGCCCAATTTCCAAGGCCACAATACACTACCTCACTCTCTTTAATTCACCTAACACTGACTGCTCAGTACCTCTCTACTATGTTCCAAATACCATATGCATCACTGAATATACAAAAGTGGACATAAGAGACAGGCTCCCTGCCCCCAGAAACAAAGAAATAGATACATAATTTCAGTTATGTTAAGTGCTATAAAGAAGACAGGCACCAAATGAAAGACTGGAGTGCCTTAAATTCCCCAGGCACCAGGGGAAGAAAGATTAAACACAATCAATGTGAAACACCAGCACCACTTGTGGAAGGTAGCACATACCCAACATGTGTTACCTACATTTATTGCCTGGGATAAACTGAGAGCAACAACTTATCCCCACCCACAAGTCAGTACAAATCTAACGCATTTCAAGGCTAGTGCTCTACAAAGAACTTTGATCTAGGATGTTTTTAACGCCTATTCTCTTCTTGTGTTGTTTCTTTTTCCATTCTTGAACACACTAAGTACACTTCTAAAGACTGGTTAACATTACCACCTGTAATCTTGTCATCTGGTGACAGGCCTTTTTTCTGCTTCTTTATAAGTCTGGTAATTCTGGACTTGATGTCAGTTTCAGATTTTATGGTTTTTGGAAATACGTGTTAAGGTATTCCTTTAAATATCATCCTGTCATTTTGGAACTACATGGTCTCAGTAAATCAAATTATTTAAAGATTTGCTTTTAAGCTTCAATGGGGGAGAGGATCCCAGGACAGCTTTGCTCTAGGTGTAATCTGGCTTCACTATATTCTCCTGCTCATCAGGTTTTTCTACTCTGATGAATGAGAACCTCACAGATTCGCAGCCTCCTAAGAACTTCTGGAACTGTTTTAACTGCTCCTTTCTGGCAGTTCTCCCAGCCTCTAGTAACTTCATGCAGGTCAGTGCCCAGGCTCCAGGAAAGGCCCCTGAAGGAGCACCCTGGCTCTCTATAGACTCTTCTCTCCAGCACTGCCTCACCCTCTCGGAGCTCTGGCTCATGAGCTATGAGATTACTTGCCTGCATCTAGGCTGTTTTTCTCTGCACTTCAGTCTAAAAATCCCCAGACAATAGGAGGCAACAGTGAGGCTCCCTCACCTTTCTGTTCTCTCAGGGACCCCCATCCTGTGCTGTCTACTGACCTTACCTAAAACTGCTGCTAATAGGCTATCCACTTTTCTGATTGGTTATGGTTGGAGAGAGAACCAATGCCAGTTGATCTATATTACAGTCGGATGTGGAAGTTCCCAGGTTTGACACCAAGTACCTTCGTGGAGGGAGAAGACAAGGTCTCTCTCTGATCTCTGGCTGGCCTTGAACTCAGAGAACTCTCACCCGAGTGCTAAGACTAAAATCATGTGCCAACACACCCAACTAAACAAATCTCATTTTAAAAAATGAAACCTTTTTAGACCACAAGTTAAAACAATGATTTTCATTTTTCTGTTCTCCACACTATTTAAAGTGCAGTACAATAATGGAGCTCTACTCTGTCCACTCCTGCTCTACCCTCTCCTGGATTCTACCATCTGTTTCACCAGCACACCAAGATCCCATCGCAGGATTAAACACAATTACATACTTGAATCACTTGCTAGTCTCAAGCACAACCTTACTAGCTTGGCTCAAATGAAGAAGACAGGACCCATTACTTCCGAGAGTTCAGTCTGGGACAATTTAACAATCAAAGCATCAGTTATAATACAGTCCTTAATAGGGGGAATATAGTAATTTTCTTAAAGGGGCTAGAGAGAAACATTTTATCACAGGTTCTGTAGGCTCTCCATAACCATAAACTCTGAAGGTACAGTATGACAGCAGCTACTGATGCCAGCTAACACATGGGCATAGCTGTATTCCAACACAATTCCCTGGAAACCCTTGCTTCAGAACAAACTCCACCTGCAAACTGCAGAAAGCCTTCAGTCTTTCAGAATGCTGTGCCTGAGTTGCGCTGTCCAGCCAAGGCTGATCTTGTCAACAAGATGACCCAAAGTTCTTTCAGGTCAGAATTTTTGTACTGTCTTTTTTGTGCTCACACAGAGCTCACACAGCACAAGCACAAAGTAGGCTTTTAAGCTCTTTTTGATGGTATTTGAAGGGCTCTCAAAATTACCCCCAACAATAGGAAAGCTGCACCATTAAACATATGGAAAATAATAAATAAATGCCTAGTACATAAAAAACTTAAAGATAATAAAACTTTTCAAAGGGTGATGGGCTAGACAAACTTAATGGCTGCATTTTGTGAATGGGTCAAGAGTGCTATAGTAAAAAAAAAAAAAACTAGCTATGAAGACACTCCATTGATCCACGGACATTAATATGACTGAACCACTAAACTTCCCTCTTTATGAATTATATGAAGGATGAGATATACAACACAATCCACTTCCTTTCTTTAAAAAATATATACATATATGTACACATACACACACACACACACACATATATATACATATATATAATTTCAAAAAATATTTTGCTATGGAGCCAAGGTAGTTTTGAATTCTTGTTCTTCTTGCTACAGTTCCAGTATCGGCATGCATAAGTGTGTGTGTGTGTGTGTGTGTGTATGTGTATACATTTGTGTGAGTTTTCACATATATGAGTTTTGTGTTCCACTCCTGTAAAAATAAAATTATATTTTAAATAATTTAAATACATACGGTATATGCACAAGACTGCAGTTGCCCATGAAAGCCAGAGGAACCCCAAGGAACTGCAGTCACAGGCAGTTGTGAGCAGCCCAATATGTGTTCTGGGAACCAAACTTGGGTCTTGTGCAAGAAGTACACTCTCTCTCTTAACCACTGAGACATCTCTCTAGTTCCTCTGTTTTAAATAAAACTGCCTACAAGTAATTTCTCATTGTCAAAATTCAAATTTATCTAGAAATTAAAGATTTGGTATATTAAATCTTTTTAAATTGTTTAATTAAAAACAAAACAAATACTAACAATGTTTAATGATTTGTTGCTATAAATGTAGATGTATATGTATAAATAGTCTTCCAATGTGACTGGCTTAAAAAGAACAATATTTGGCTAGGTGGTGATGGCGTACACCTTTTTTTTTTTTTTTATGGTGCACACCTTTAATCTCAGCACTCGGGAGGTAGAGGCAGGCAGATCTCAGTGAGTTTGAGGTCAGCCTGGTATACAGAGTGAGTTCCAGGACAGCTAAGGCTACACAGAGAAACCCTATTGGGGGAAAAAATCCACAATATTCTTGGGCCAGGATATAGCTCAGTAATAAAGTGCATGGCTAGCACAGGTGTGGCCATGAGTTTAGCCACAAGTACTACAAAAAGAAACTTGAACAATATTCTCTTTAATGAGTATGTTCTGGCAGGTATCTTAAACATCTGTCTCATTCTTTCAGTCACATCTTGCTCCAGGTGAAAGGATCTTAGACAACATTAGTCTTATTCTTACCAGTGAAAGATTTCTTTTATAACATTCAAAATGAAGTTCTGCAGCTTGTTTGTCTCTTATAACTTGTAATCAGAATTAACCATAAACTAAAAGTGTGTGTGGCCTCTACGAAGTGTGATAGAGCTGCCCTACATCCAGATGCAACCTAGTATTGGCCTGGGCAAAGTCAGGAAAAATTTATCAGATGTGTCATGTGACAGGCGATGGACATGACACATGGCATGTCATGTTATGGCTAAACCTTATCTCCATGAACAATTCTCAAAGAAGGTAATGCTTCTTATTTCTTAATATATAAGTAAATTATATTTAACAAAAAGTTAAAACTTTTTGCTTTAACTTCAGCCCATCATTTCATACACTGAGATTTTAGGAATCCTGACTATATCACCCAACATACCGGTTAGATATGTTGTTTTTTTATTACTAGCATAGCAAAGACTTTCAACATGTAAGAAAGAGCAGGAGGAAAAAGTGGAGGCAGAAAGTAAAGAAACATTTTTCAGACACTTTGCTCTAACAGAAACAGAAATAAGGTAGCAGGTTGGGAGCCTGGTAAGGAGGACGGGTGGTTCTAGATTTTTTTCCTAACATTCATATGATAATAGAACTCATTCGAAAATGAAGGGAGAACATGCCATGTAAAAACATTATCTACACTGTAAAGCTGAATACAAATAGAGCGAGCGCGCGCACGCACACACACACACACACACACACACACACACACACACCCCACACACACCCATGTTCTTCTTGCCCAGCTATTTAATTATCTCAGCACTGTTTTCAAAGCCTTCAGCCCTTCTGAGTTCTCTTTCTGACTGTTCAGAGTACCTGCTCCCAGGATCATATGTACTTTTTTCTGTAACTATTTTGACATCGCTATGTCTGGTAGCCTTCCTCTGCTATTATCAACAGTAATGTTACAAGATCTCTTTTCCTTCTGTTTTTAATCAGTCTCCTTCACTGCTCATGAAAATTCTTAAATCTAACTTCAGATTTGCTAAAGGAAGCACCAGGGTTTCAACAGGATCACAATTTTAAACATAAAAACCTAAGATAAACCCTTTAAAGAGTGTGCTGCAACTCTACAGTCAGCAAGATTATCAGTAAGGGTTATTACTCGGCAAAGCTGTTCTCGAAGCTTTTAACACCCCATCCTGAAATTTTCTGTACAAAGCATAAAGTGGTCAATGCCAAACTCTTGCTGCCAGCAATCTGCATACATACTAATTACATCACCACCACAGGGCTTTCTCCTTTCCCAACCCCCACTCTGGGCTCAAACAAAAAGCTAGTGTGCAGACACATAAAGCACATTTACAATGTCTGTGCCACACACTAGCTAGGTCTGCTCTGCAAAGGGATTAGTGCGTGCCTAATTCGAAGCTGACCATCGCTGCAAGCAGCCAAAAAGCAACTAAGATCTGTTCATAAATGTTACAACACATGCCTTCAAAACTCCATTTCTAAAAATGAATACTTTATCAGGTAACATGTAAATGTTAGCCCAGAACAAAGAGCATCTCCACTCACTGATACATTTTGTTTAATAAAAAAATATTTGTCTCAAAGTATACTCCTTTAAGAAGTATTTTACAAAGTAGAATGGTAACACTTTCCAAAATGTACTTTTAAAATAGCAAATCTTCTAAAGAAAAATAAAGCCAATTTGTCATTTATAAAGAGAGGACAGTAAAGCTCAGCAATTCATACATGCCTAACTGTGCAACTCACAACTGGCCTAAAAGGAGCACTGCAAAATAACAAGGGTTTCTAACCTCACAAAGCAAGCTATAGATATAGAACTAGCCATTACAGTAAACATTTAAAAAGCTGTAAGGTTCTTTTGTCTTTTAAAAAAAGGTATTATTGTTTTTGTTTTGGGGAACAGGGTCTCACATCATGGCCTAGGCTGTTCTGGGACCATATGGAGCATCAATCCTCCGGCAATTCCACTGCTCGGATAACAAGTGTCCATCCACCACCACACCTAGCTTTAAATGGTTTTCTTACACATGAATAATTTTACCAATCTTCTATCATAGTCTTCTTTATAAAACACACTATTGAGTTTCTGGCGCACAAGCAGATGTCACCTTGGATTCCATATACACCCACAGGTGTAGAAACAACCTGGGAAAAGAGCCCCTCTGAATGGGAGCTTCGTAAGTAAAGCTTCTTAACAGCTTCACTCCAGGCTGTTGCCCTCCTTTTTTGCCAGGGCTTTTAATGGTGCTTGGCAACGTGCGTTTCAATCAGCACTTGCTGGACTGAAAGACGACATGGGTGAAAACCATTTGTCCAAAGCTTAACTGAAGCCACCTACAGGGTCCTGCCATCATCATCCTGAGAAATCCTGGAACAATTGTCATGTGGTAAGGGCTGGAGAGATGGCTCAGCAGTCAAGAGCGGTTGTTGGTTTTTGCAGAGGACAGGGGCTTGACTGCCAGCACCCACGGATGGCTCTTTACTCCAGTTCCAGGGGATCCAACACTCTCTTCTGGTCTCTGTGGGTGCTACACACACATTGTACACATACACACAGGAAAATACCCACATAAAATAAGTAAATTGTTTTTAAAGAAACAGTAATGATATCTCTTCTCCACAGGAGAGACGAATATATTATCAGTCTATTTTTCAGATAAGAAATGAAGCCACCAGGCGGAATTATTTTGCCAGCATCACAGTGTATATGCAGCACAGATCAGATAAAGAGCCTTCAACCTCACGGTGCTATTTCCCCAGTGACAGGATGTGATGACTGACTTTTAGTTCTCAGCGCCTTTCACTTGGAACCCCTAAAAGCATTCTCCAAGATGGGGCTTAATTTGGGGGTGACAGACAAACACATGAAACACTTTGGAGTCCAGCATCTTGACTGAGGGCGATGGTCTTGGGGTGTCTGGGGGAAGCAAGCCCCAAGCCGAACCACAGATTTCACAACACAGAACAGCTCTTGCTGCAGAGGAGCTAGCCTCGTTCTTCCTCTTCCTCCCCTTCCACATGACCCTCATAGTCCTCTTCCCCACCAGAAAATAGTATAGCATTGTTACCGCCACAGTTTGGCAACATTACATGTCCCAACCACAGTGACTGGCACAGAGCTGGCAGCAAATATTTATTGAATGGAGCAAAGACAAAAACTGCTTCTATGATCAATCAGGGACCTGAAGTGCTGCTTCTAGCCTAGTGAAATAAATACAATAAGATTTGGTCACTGGTGTAAAAATGAACATTTAAGAGTCCAGTCTAAGTAAAAGACAGGTAATGGTGAAGCCTTATGTGACATCCCCACCACCAGCCAGTATGCCCCAAAGAAAACAGCTTAGTATGTGTTATCACACAAACACAGAGCTCAGACATGCATATTTTAAAAAATATTTTAGACTATAAAAACAAACACCATTACCCTAAAGATTGCCTAGATTAGGTCATCTTAACACAAATAGCAGGGTTTGTTTTTTTTTTTTATCTTCTCAAGATTCTAGAGGTGAGGGTGTAGAGAAGATAGGAGACATCTCCCCCAGCTTCTGCCTGGTAAAGACCCCAAATATAACACTTCACGGAGAAATGTGCCCTTTAAAACACTACCAGTAATTAACAGACACAAGTTTTATATTAAATCATTAGCTATGTACAGAGCGAATACACAGGAGGGGAGCGGGGGGGGCACGACGACGGGGACGTGAATCTACATCAAATGGCTTCAAAGACGATTCCTGACCATTTTACCACTTTCCCTCTGGGTGGGCACCCATGACCGAACACCTGGCTACTAGTTCAGCTACTCTCGCGTTCTTTATCATGTGAAAATCTCCAGAGTCTCATGACAGCAAAACTACTGGAGTCACAGAAAGCCAAAAGCAACAGGGACCCCCTCCCCTTAGCCACTGAAGAAAAAACCCGCACATTTTGACGTTCGGGGCGGGGAGGGGAGGAGGGGGGGCTCTCATCCCTCGAGATTCACCGCAGTGATAAATCTGTGGGATTTCAGAACAAACCTGCCGATTCCAAAATACAGGTTAAGCATCTCGTCCACCATGAAGTAGTTGTGCGCCCCTGCACCACCTCCTTTGTCTCAACTGTCCCTGCAAACTCGCATTCCAATGCCCTCTAGTAAACAAGCTACCTAAATGAAAAAGAGGGGTTTGTTCTAAGTCTTTATTTTATTTTCTTATTATTATTATTTTAATTTTAGTGGGGAGATGCAGCAAGCTTTCTGGAGCCTCTTTGCCCAGCGGGGAGCAGGCCAGGCTCCACAGCGCGGAGACCTCGATTCCCTAAGCTGGCGGCCGAACCGCGCGCAGACACCCGGCCACGCCGCCCCCGCGCCCTCCGCCCCCCGCCCGGCCTCCGGCTCCGGCCCCAGCCTCACCTCCGTGGATGGGCAGCGGTGCCAGCACCTGGCCGCGGACCTCGGCCTTGGGTGAGTCGAGCCCGTAGCGCCCGCGGTCGATGCGGAACGTGAGCGGGGTGCCGCGGCCGGGCTCCTGCACCGTCACGTTGATGAGCGCCGTGTAGTACTCCTGGCTCGCGTTGTCCGCCCGCGTCGGCCACAGGCTGCAGGTCAGCAGGGCCAGCGCCGCGAGCCGGGCCGGGCCCGCCCGCGCCGCGCCGCTCATCGTCCCTCCGGCCGCCGCCGCCGCCGCCGCCGCTCGCGGACCGGGCTCCGGGGCCGGCGCTGAGAGGCGGGGCGGGCGCGGCCCGGGCTGCGGCGGGAGCGCGCGCGCGCCTCGCGACGGCTCGGACGCGAGCACGGCCCTCTTCGGCGCCGCGGCCCCTCCACTCGCCGCCCTCACGTCCGCGGCCCGCGCGCGAGTACGCGCCCGTGGGTCCCTCAGGAGAAAACGGCGTGTCAGGCCGCGTGCTGTCTCTTCAGGGTAGATCGGACGCCGAGGGACCAGGCCTGTGGACAGGGCGCCTGAGGGGACTCGGGGAGGATGGGAAAGAGTGGTCCCGACTGCCCCTGGTCAGCGGTGCCGCCTCAGGCGCGTGCTCGTTGCTGCCCCGTCCCCGTCAGCCGAGCGGCGACGCGCAAGCCCGACCATCGCGCATGCGCTCTAGCCTCTGCCTACTCCCGCCCTCCCGCACGAGGGCCAGGGGCGGTCCAGTCACCTGCTTGCTGGCACCCAGCTCTATGAAACTGCCTGGGGCTTCATAGTCCGCTACGACCTAGATCCGTGAAGCTTTTCAAGAACATATAGAGATGTTAGAGATACGACTATAAAAGAAACTAAACTAAACGTTAAGTTTTAAATATCTCTGAGAAATAACCTTCCCACTGGGTCGGTTGTATATTGTATAATAATTGACATCTGTCTGGAGGTGACTTTGTGTTTGGGGCCCAGGAAACCTGGACTCAGTAGAAGCGTCTGAGTGGTTAGCAAGATCCGTTAGAGACAGATGTAAACCTCATAAGGTTGGTAAGAACCCCTCCTCCCCGCAGGATACCCAAATCCAGAGCCACTCACTTCCTTTCTGTAAAATGGTATTGTATTTGCAGCATTTGACAAGAGCTCTGCTATGTTTCTCCTGTAGTTGGGCCTCTCTTCACAGGGTGGACTACAGCATCCATTTTTCAGCCCCAAGACCCTGGAGCTGCCTGTCAGAAAGTCACAGGCTATGTTTAGAGCCTACGTGGGGCTTTCTCTAAGAAGAATCTCCTCTGCCCCTCCCACGTGTGCTCTGTCCTCTCTTTGCTAATAGCTCATGTCCCCTAGTTCTTGCCCTTACAAAGGTATTTAGTATGGGGGGGTGCTCATGCCCCCGGCAAGAAGTCCTGCTGCAGAAGTCCACAGACGCCATCCTTATAACCGTCTGTAACTCCAGTAAACCAGGCCAGAAGAAGGGGACGCTCCTATTGCTCTCATGATCTCTTTCAACTGTTGTGAGATTATCAAGGAGAAAATGTACTTGAGAGTACTTTTTAAAAATATATATTTTTTTTTAAAAAAAAATTTATGTGTTGCTGGGCGGTGGTGGCACCCGCCTTTAATCCCAGCACTCGAGAGGAAGAGGCAAGCCTAGTCTACAGAGCGAGTTCCAGAAACAGCCAGGGCTACACGGAGAAACCCTGTTCCGAAAAACTTAAAAAAAAAAAAAGTTTGTGTGCTTGCTTGAGTTAATGTGCACCACATACATGAGGGTGTTCAGGGGGGCCAGAAGAGGGAAATGATAGTCTGGAACTGGGGTTACAGACGGTTATCAGCTGCCATGTGAGTGCTGGGAATCAAGCCTGTGTCCTCTGCAAGAGCAATACGAGCATTTAACCACTGTACTGAGCCAGCTCTCCAGTCCAGAGTGCTTTTTAACTTTCCCTTGACAGTCACTGAGGGACCCCCATTGTTGTTTGTTTGGGACAGGGTCTTGCTATATAGTCCTCACTAGCCTGGAACTCACTATATAGACCTGGCTGACCTCAAACTCACAGCGGTCCTCCTGCTTCTCCCTCCGGAGGGCTGAGGTGTGTGTTCCCACTATGACCTCCACTTTAAGAGGAGGTCTTGATGCCTTAGTAGACACCAGCATCTAGGGTGATGTCAAGGCCACCTTGTTTTTGACTTCACTTTAATAGTGATACAAAGTTGCCTTATTTTAAAATAGTAAAACACACACAACAGCATTTTAACATTGTAACAATGTATATATAGCTAGTGGCACTAAATGCTCATTCTTGTGCAACCATCACCGTTATTTATCTATAGAACACTTGTCTTCTCACAAAATGAAGCTGTACTCATCAAACAACTCTCAGTTCCTCATGCTTTCTCCCTCCGGCAACCGCCCTTCCATCATCTCTCTGGACTCAACTGCTCTAATCTCTCATTTAAATGGGACTATGCCATATTTTATTTCTTATAACATCCTCAAGATTCATCCATGTTGTCATGATGTGTTTCTTCTTCCTTAAGGCTCTCATTTGTCCACTGATGGCCACCTGAGTGGCTTCCACGGTTTAGTTATTGCTAAGACACTATTGCTAAGAGAGGGGGCTGGGAACACAGGTGTGTGGGTCTCTCCTCAAGAACCTGCCTTCAGCTTCACTGTGTTTCTTCTCAGAAGTTAAATGTACAGGCCAAGCAGTCATTTTATGCTGCATTTTTTTTTCTTGGCTAGGTCACTCTCACTGTGTCCCACAGCAGCTGTGTCATTTTACACAGCCACCAACAGTGGGTTTCACTTGCCCTGCATCCTTATCCACACCTGTTTTCTCTTTGATTTTCTTTTAACAGCAGCCGTTGTATTGGATGTGATGTGGCATCTCCTTGGGGGTTTTGATTTGCATCTTCCTATTGATTAGTGATATGTACTTCCCCTAAAAATTAAGTTAAAGATGAATGAATTCAAAGTCTAAGGTAGGGACTGGGAATGTGGCTCAATTGTTAGAGTGCTTGCCTAGCAGGCACAAGGCCCTGGGTTCAATTTTCAGCACCACATAAATCAGGTCTGGTGGTATATGCCTGCAATCCCAGCAGTCAAAGGAGATGGAGGCAAAAGGATCAAGTCATCCTCAGTTACATAGTGAGTTTAAAGCCAACAAGGCGATCCTGGGATACATGAGATCCTGTCATAAAAACAGAAGGTGTAAAGGTATTTTGTAAGTAAGAGCACCAAATTTGGGGTACTTGGGTGTGACAGTTCTTCTGGAGACAGGGACTGGGATCTGAATAGAGCCTCAGTCGCCTGTGAGTGAGCGGCCCTCATTCCCACCTTGACAGGGTCATCTCTCTGCCGTCACCAAGCATTGCTCTCCTCTGCAAGCCTGTCCATCAGCCTCTCATCCCGTTTCCCAGTTCATAAGAACTTCTAGATCCCCTGTATGTCTCATGTCAGGGTCCTTTCTTCCCAGAGTGCCACCAAGATCTCAGCTACCACCTCCTGAGGTTCCAGACTCCCGAGGGCTTCAGTCTGTCAGGATCTGGTCTAAACCTCAGACAGTGTCTACCTTTCACAGGATCACAGATGTAGGCCCTGTGTGTAAGGCTCATTGAACAGCACTTAGGGGGCTCCAGCGGTTAAAGCCTAAGCGTGGTCCCGTGGGTAGTGCTTCATGAAGCTCTCAAAGCGTTGTCCAGTTTTCCCAAAGCCTATCTTTTCCTCATCCTTCTCTTCTACCTCTCCTCTCGCCTCTTCTCTGCCTCCATATCCTCTTTCACATCTTTCTCTTGTGCTTCCGTATTTTGTTAAATTTTCTTTTTTCTTTTCTGTTTGTTTGTTTTTGGAGGTAGGGTTTCTCTGTGGAACAGCCCTGACTGTCCTGGAACTCACTTTGTAGACCAGGCTGGCCTCGAATTCATAGAGATCTACTTTCCTCTGCTCACTGAGTGCTAGGATTCAAGGTGTGTGCCACGACAGCCTCCAATCTATTTCCTGAAACTTTCTAAATGGTTCCTACTGGTCCCGTGAGACCCTGCTCTTATTTTATTAGTGGTATGTTTACTTTTATCATGATTCCCACTCTCATTTCCTAAAGTACTTAATGTGTCTCTTTGTGGATTTTTTCCCCAAAATGTGTGCTTTCTAGTATCATGTACATTTTAATTGTTAAATACTACAGGGTTAATCTTCTGTCATTCAGTCTCTTCATTCAGCACTGCGTTGGGTTTTTAGCTTTACACATATTAATGTTTATGTTGAAATTAACATCAGGGGCTGGGAAGGTTGTTCTGGGGCAAAGTGGTTACTGTGAAAGTGTGAGAACCTAAGTTCTGATCCCTAGAACTCACATAAAGTCAGATATGTTATCACATGTCTGTAATTCCAGAGTTCCTATGGGGAAAGGGGATGTGGAGATAGGAAGTACCCAGAAGAGACCTTGCCTCAAAGAAGGTAGAAGGCAAGGACAGACAGCCAAGGTTGTCTTCTGACCTTCATACATGCACCATGGCATGAACACATCTACCACACAGACAGTGAACATGCACACACACACACACACACACACACACACCATACAAAGACCTTTTTAAAATGAATGTAACAACTGTAGGAAAGTGCAGAAATCTTGTGTGTACACCCAACAAATGTTTCCAAGGTAAAAACACCTTTGTAATAACTATCTAGAACAAGACAGAGAACTCTAAAAACCCTGAGAATCTCCTTGGCCTTCTCAGTGATGAGCACCCTGTTATTCTGATTCCTGCAGCCATGCATTAGTTTGATTTACACAAATGGAACCATACAACACATACTCTTCAGTGTCTGGTTTCTTTATTTTTTAAATGCCTTATTTTTATTTCCTGTGCATTGGTAAACACTATATGTATGTCTGTGTGAGGGTATCATATCCCCTGGAACTGGAGTTACAGTTGTGAGCACCACGTGGGTGCTGGGAATTGAACCCAGGTCCTCTGGAAGAGCAGTCACCACTAACTGATGAGCCATCTCTCCAGCCACTAGTTTCATAATAAATTACTTTCCTTCATTTTAATTTAGTAATCCATAGTTATTTTTTATTTCCTGTGTAGTATTCCACTATTGACTTATCCATTTTCCTACTGACAAGCACTGTGATAGATTTTTCTCTTGGGACTATGACAGACAGAGGCATTAAGAGGTCTGTGTGTTTACTACGCTACCTGTTCCTCCTCATTGTCCTCTCCTTATGCGACTGTACTGTGAGCCTGTGACCTTACATTCAGGACAAAAAGCTTTATATACAGCTCACTTGCTATGGCTTGAATATTTATTTTTAAGTATTTATGTGTTGGCAACTTAATCTCTGAAATAATATGCTGATGGTATTTGGAGGTGACTGGGTCAGAAGGGTGCTGATACATTTATGGATTTGTGGTGTAATGGACCAGTGAGTTATTGAGGATTGACTTGTTATAAAAGCACGTGCTCTCTGGTTTTCTGGCTCTGCCATGCCATGAGATCCCTTCTACAATGAAAAGATATAGCAAGAAGGCCCTCAACAAATGTTAGGGCCATGATCTTGGACTCTCAGCTTCCAGGCCATAAGCCAAATACACATCTACCCATTATCAATCACCCAATATCAGGTCATTTCCTGAGATTTCTGTGTTATAGCAACAGAAAATGGACAGTGTCAGTAGGGGTGGGTGTTGCCTACTTGCATCCCTGAGATTGTGAGATTTAGAGCCAAGGCAGGAGTGTACTTAGCTCTGGAAGAAGTACCCTGTCTTTCCCTAGCTGCCTTCCCTGAACTCCATGAAGCTCTCTTTTTTTGTCTCCATGTTGAATGCTTTTGTTACTGATCACATCCTATCCCCAAGCTGTGACCATGGATAATTTTTACAGAAACTGATCCAATGCTATGGAACAGGCTGTGCTGGAGGTGTGTCCTGTGGGTCCTCCATTCCTCAGGATGCTACAGGTGGCCTATAATCCTAACCCAGATCTATGTAGGAACTGCTTCTAATGCTAGCATATTCACCTCAGATTCCCTCTTTCCTCCTTGGGAATGGTGTGAACAGCTCTGTCCTTTTCATATAATGTCTTCACAGGGAAAGGCTCTAGGGTCCTGGAGTTCAGTCTCTGGGTCATCAGATCCAACATACAGTGTCTTAGTTGCTTTTCTATTGCTGTGATGAAACACCATGACCAAGTTAATGTATAGAAGGAAACATTTACTGGGGGCCACCGGAGGGTTAGAGTCCATGATCATCATGGCAGGGAGCATGGCACCAGACAGGCAGGTATGTCACTAGAGCACTTCTGATAGCTTACATCTTTATCAGAAAGTCGGAGGCAGAGAGAACTAACTAGGAGTGATGTGGGCTTTTGAATCCTGAAAAGCCCACCCGCTACTGACACACTTCCCCCAATGAGACCATACTTCTTAATCCCTCCCAAACAGTTCTACTAACCAGTGACCAAGTATTGGAATATCAAAGCCCCTAGGGGCCATTCTCATTCATCTTAGCCAGCTGTGGTGGCTTACAGCTACAGGAGACCAAGGCAGAAGAGGGGCTCAGGGTTCAAAGGCTGTACCTTGAGTTCCGGCCAGTGAGGACTATAAAGTAAGACTTTGTTTCAAATAAAGTACTCCTTTTCTTTCTTTTTAAAAAAGTCTTCTGTAGGCCAGGCTGGTCTGGAACGCATTATATAGCTGAAAATGACCTTGATGTTCTGATCCTCTGGCTTCTGTTTCTCAAATGCTGGGATTACAAGTGTGCCAGCATGTCTGACTTTAAAAGGCTCATTTCACTATTATCTTCTCCTTTGCAGTGAGTGATCTGGCTTTCAATGATAGTCATATCACCTGTCTTTAGGTATAGTTCAGTGGTAGAGCATTTGGCTAACATTGACAAGGCCCTGGATCCTATCCCTAACCACAAAGAAAAAGAAAGCATGTGGGGGAGGAAAGAGTAAAGGAAGGAATGGAGGAAGGAATCTTGAAGAAAATTATTTGAGAGTAACAGTTCAGTGGAACCTGAACAACAACCAAAAAGTCAAACTATAGGACCTACTGAGAAAAGAGGAGGAGTTTGAGAGAGACACCAGGACTGGGTTCACATCAATGGTGTACTAGAGCCTGTTGTTATGTATTCATTTAGAGAATTTAGAGGACCAATTATTAAACCATTGGTACCCTGAAATTGATTGTGATATGGGGTAATATTTACGCTGTAGAAATTGACAGTCCTAGGATCTAGGATATTCTCAGGACTCTACATGCTTCTCCTTTCCCTGTCCCTCTAGTTCTTCCTTATTTTTCAGGATGATTTATATCAGTGTCAGTGATTCACATAAGTGTTTGACCACAGGTCAGTTGTATGGTGTCTGCTTGTCCCTTTGCCTGAAGGCCAGCATCCCTGTATGAAGTAGAGATGAGGTTCCTGACCCCTCAAATTTTAACATCTGCTTATCTGGTGATGGGCACCTGTAACCAATAGCCACTAGCCAGCACACTTCCTCATGACTTGTTACTGGAAAGACAAGGGCGTTGGAAAGATCTAGCTCGTGGTCAGGTGAGTCTGAAGTCCTGCTCTCCCACAGACATCCCTGGAACAAGACAACTTGAGTGCATGGCGCCCAGGTGGACCAGCGTCCTGAACACTTGGGTACCAGGTGCCACCCTACTGGTAGGGCACAACAACACAGAAAATCCACAGCATCCCTCTGTCAACAATTGTGGTAGACTGCTATCTTTCAAGTATTAACAGCCATTACTATCTTAATTAGAGCAGCTGTGATCACAAGAGGCTAAGGTCACACTTGTTGACTTCCCTCATAGAAGGAATTTAGGGCTCTCTGCTTCTACAGAGTGAGTTCCAGGACACAGAGAAACCGTGCTTTCCTTCCTCCTCACAAAAGTACCAAACAAACAAGATAAGTTCTATAGACTGACAAACTCCAATAAGGGTCTTGAGGAGGATCCAGTGTGGTCTTGGCTATACAAACAGTGCAAAGATCACCAGGCTATTAACTACAATTGCTCCCAGTCTTCTGGGCAGATAACAGGTTATGCATCCCCTCATTTAAAAAGAAAAAGAAAAAATAAAAATCTGTGTGTTTAAAGTGCCTGGATCCCATCCCCCATTGCTTATCTGTGAGCACAAGAACTGCCCACAAAGGAAGGGTCACGAGACCCTTACCTTCCATTCAGCCATTCCAAGTCTTGCACCTGAAGCATGATTATTAAAAACTCAGAGAGAGAAATTGGGGTTCAAACTGAAGATCTGAAAAGCAGAGCAACCAGCCACTGGCTCTTACTTCGACCTCAGTCCGAAATGGTGATCCTGCCCCAGGAATTTCAGAATGTGACTGTGTCTGAGAACTATCTCCTCCTGTTTATAATCCTCTCTAGGTCTGGGATTAAAAGCATGTACCACCCGGTTTCTATGGCAACCAGCATGGCCACTGGGATTAAAGGTGTGTGTTACCACTGCCTGGGGTAAGGCTGACCAGTGGGGCTGTTTTTCTCTCTGATCTTCAGGCAGGCTTTATTTATTAAAATATAAGTGAAACGCTTCTACATGCACCTTTCTCACTGTTGTATGCAATTCTGCCACAGCTGTATGTGGTACCGGGAGATGCTGGAGTTCTTAGAGTGTGGAAAGCTAACTTAAGGGGGACTTCAGTTTCATGGAGGTAACTTCATCACCCATGCTCTGGAAACTTTAGTGACACTGCTGTTTTGGGGCCACCCACACTCCTCTAAGTGACCCTTCACTCATACTCCTTCCTTGAGTATCACCTGCGTGCCTTCTGTAGTGACTCCTCACATCCTTTTTCTGTGAGAGATCCCTCACTCTTACTCCTTCTGTGAGAGACCCCTCACTCTCACTCCTTCTGTGAGAGTCCCTTCACTCACGCTCCCATAAGCAAGCTCAATAAACTCATTGCTTCACCAAGCTAGATTTGAGTGGAGTTGTTTCTTTGGTTTGTTGTTGGTGCTCAATGCGGTGAGGAAATTGTTTATGACTTCCCAAGAAAAGTTTATACAACAGTGATTCCTTTCAAAATTTAATGTTACTTAATAAAGAATGGCCAAT
Organism: Dicrostonyx torquatus; assembly: GCA_028555095.1. Taxonomy (NCBI): domain Eukaryota; kingdom Metazoa; phylum Chordata; class Mammalia; order Rodentia; family Cricetidae; genus Dicrostonyx; species Dicrostonyx torquatus. The sequence goes on along the minus strand of JAQHUG010000388.1, from coordinate 488,909 downwards.
ATGTGAAAAAGTTTTTTTTAATGGCCCCTGTATACTCGCTACTTGAATTTAGCCATGGTTATTGCCTTTTGGTCCTAAATGCTATATTTTTACATTGTTTTCATATTTTGCCTGAATTATTTGATGACAGTCTTATTTCATTTCCCATCACCATAGAAATACTTGAGAAAGGATCCTTTATAAAGAGAAAGGGTTTATTTAGCTCAGTTGCAGGCCAGTAGGAGATCCTGTCTCCTAAAAATATGGGTGACTCTTGAAGAATAACACCTGGGGTTGACTTCTGGCTGCCACATGCACATGTGCACATGCAGCCCCAACACACACGAGTGTGCACTCACACACAAGCACTTACCCTCTCCTACACTCGAAGAAGTAGACAGCCTTCTTAAGGCTTGAAGCTTGTCTCCTGCCCAGGACTACATCACTCAAAAATTTACCAAGAATCATACTGAGTTCTTCAATTACTTCATTAACAAAAGTGCCTTGTATTCTTTTCCTGTAAACACTGAAATTATATAATGATTACTGTAACCTTCCTAATTTTTAATATGCCAGGAACCTCAAAAACAAATGGAAGTGGTCAGACTCCCCTTACCTCCAAGTGGACAGCCTAGAGGAAGAAAGCTGGCCTCCCTCCCTTTGCTGCTAGAGTCTTTTCAGGGAAGCCATATGGCAGAGTGCATAGAGGGAAGACTGCCACACTGACCACACCCACAAGCCCAGGACTCACAGGCCATATTGGACAATGTGGCCTTGGGGTCAGATGAGATGACACTGTAAAAACTTCTATAAACAGAGGGACTGAGTTGTAGCTCAACTGGTAGAGTTCACCTAGCAGGAAGCCCTAGGCTTGATCAGCATCACCTCAAAAACTAGGCCTGGTGGTACACGCCTATCCATCCCTTGAGAGGTGGAGGCAAAGAACCAAGGGGTCAAGGTCTGTATAGGAAGTTCGAGGTCAGATTTAGAGCCTGTTGCATGTTGCAGAGCATAATTTAATTCTCCAGAGAATACTTGCATGAGGAAATCAAACCTCAGAGAAGTAACATCTTTCTCAGTAGACAAGGCTAAAGTAGAGGTCAGGGAGAACAAACCTAATCCTAGCTGGTCCCAGGGCCCTCCTGCATCTCACTACCAGGTTGGCGCCAGGCTCAAGATTCAGATGAACTCTATGTTTCCTTGAATTTGGCTCAGTCCAGGAAGCCAGAGACTTGAAACTGAGCTCTGTCCAGGAATTTGAGTGGGTTCGGGCCTGATCCTTCCCCTGGGATGCTGAGCTGGGATGAGCTGCCAGGGTGGCTGCCCTTTTAGCAGAATCGAAGGTATCACTTTGCCCTTTGTCAAGATCCCTTTGGTTGGAATGATGAATGATTGAGCCACAAAAAGCTGAGAGAGCAAGTAGGTGACGGCTGGCTGGAGCCAGCCTGGACCAGTTGGCCCTTTTGTCTGACCATTGACACTCAGACTGACTTGAAGTGGACATCCTTAGGGTTAATGGCTCCTTCACCAGGGGACTTATTGTATCCAAGGGGCCTTCGGCATGTAAACAAGAGAAACAGATTTGGTCAACAATACAGAAAAGGATTGTTTGGGAGGCTACCCAGCTGCTCCTCTGCTTTTTAAAGGGAAGGTGGTAGGACTGGCATCAGAAAGGATAGGATACCCTCTCCTGGACCTGGACACCTGAACAGTTGGATTCTGTGAGCAGCTTCATCAGGATGCTGCTGCTCAGCAAGGCAAGTCATCAATATGTTCCTCCAGGTTTTGCATCAGATTTCTCTATCTGAGCCAGGTGCTCACACCTGGAATATAGTCACACAAGACACCTTGACCACCAGCCTTGGCCAGGGAGCACTTGATGGCAGAAAAGTACCTCCACTAGGGCCAACATGGCTTAACAGGCGTGTGACAATGGCAGCCTTTATCTGATGCAGGCAGATGCTGGCACAGTCTCCCTGATCTCACTTTTTGCCAGGTGAAATCTGGCTACTTTCTTCCAGAAGTAGAAGTGGTGCTCTGAGCCTCTCTCTTCAGACATGTCCTCTGCTATGGTTTAGGTGTCACCCCAAAAAAACTCATTTTGAAACTTAACCTCTGAAGTCATAGGTTGATGATACTTGGCACATTTGGGAGGGGTTCCTATGGTTGCATTATGTTCCTAAGACAACTTAATGAGAAAGAAAGGCTTCTGGCTTTTCATGTGATATCCTATGTTGTTTGGGGACTCTGTGGGGTCTCAACCAGCAAGACCCTCCCTGGATACTAAGCTGGTGCCTGGGACTTCCTAGTATCCATAACTAGGCTAAAATCTGGGTTCTTGAATGGGCAGCGGTTGCACATGCCATTAATCCCAGCACTTGGGAGGCAGAGGCAGGTGGATCTCTGTGAGTTTGAGGTCAGCCTGGTCTACAGAGCAAGTTTCAAGCCAGCCAGAGATACACAGAGAAAATTTGTCTCAGAAAAACACCCCCAAAAAATCTGGGTTCTTGTGATCAAACTCAGGTCTTCATGCTTACATGACAAGCATTTTACTTAGTCATCTCCTCATTCTCTGATTGTTTTTTTTTAAATGAGTTTTTTTTTTAAATTATAGTCTCTTGTAGCTCAGGCTGGCTTTGAATTTGCAATGTAGTCAGTGCTGACCCTGAAGCCATTCCTCCTGTATCCATCTCCCATGTGTTAGAATTACAGACTTGTGCCATCATATATGGCTGCAAACTATTCTTTATAAATTTTTCAGTGTATAGTATTCTGTTATAGCATCAGAAACCATGCTAAGACATCATCCAGGAAGGGGACCACATCATTTCCTGGTTGCTTATGGTCAATGAAGAGTCTGATACTTGGGACCATGAAGCTCTTTCATACTCAGCAGTCTGGAGATTTGGGAGGTACAGGACACTGTGAGCTTCCAGCCTCTGCTGATACCATGGTCCAAGCTGCCACCAAACCAACATTCCAACACGAGAACAAACAAACAAACTTGGTGCACAAGCATGTTGATTACAGCATTTGCTATAGGGACAAAAAAGTTCATTTGTCTGTTAGGAAAATTATGGTGCAACAAATTTGAGGATGATTAGAGGCTATTAATACATCACAAAGCTGGAGCAACACGGAGAGCGCTTCTGATATTCTGTTGATTGCAAAAGTGGAATGCAAAATATCTGGTTGCCACTGTGTCGGATAAGTTCACACGTGTGAACGAGCACTGGAAGGGAACCAGCGAACAAAAATAGTTGAGCTTATTTGGGAGGACTACGGGTGACTTTTCAGTTGCCTTGTTTTCAGTTTTCTCAAAATACAGTCTGTCTTGCAATGGTAAAAGGTGATCTTCTGATGACTTCCCAAAAAGCACCAAGAGAACCTATGAGATTAGTCAGATTGAGGAAGGAAGAAGCAAAGGTAGGGGAAATAGATGGCTATTGTTGAAGTCTGCGGCTGCCAGAGTGACATCCTCCTCCATAGGAGTATTATAGTCTCCTCCATAGTATTTATAGTCTGTTACGCCACTCTAACGAGTTCCTCTAAATCAGATGGCCTAAATGACAAGTGTTTTATCTCTATGGTGTGCCTGAGTCTGAGCATGTGCATGCCGCAGACATGAGGGTCAGAGGAACAACCTCAGGTCTTTGTCCTTGCAATCCATATGAGTCAGAGATCTCTAAATATATCTTTTATATGTATTAGTGCTTGGCTGCATGTTTGTCTGTGCATGTGCATGCTTGGTACTTAAGGAGACAAGAAAAGAGTGTTGGATCCCCTGGAACTGGAGTTACAGGTGGCTGTGAAACA